>JANHGB010050263.1:0-10648 GCA_026283785.1 Coracopsis vasa | reverse complement strand
GAAAAAGGTCCACTGTGGGTTTTTTACATGACTTCCTCATCATCTGACTCAGTATCCATTTAGTGTTGATAGTAGCATAGCTTTTCAGGGCCTTGTATCCAAAATGCTGTGAAGAGTCTACTGAGACTCTTTTGGCGCTTCAGCTATTTCTTTGCTGATTGTCCACCACTGCCATTAAAGGAAGGTCTTGAGTGTGCCTCTGAAGAGTAGCCACAGGCAGGTTGAAAGCTTCTGGGTAAGAATTAGAGACCAAAGCAACAAAGGGAACCTTGTGGTTGGTGTCTTACTACAGGCTGCCCAATGGAGGGGAGCATATAAATTTTAATTGCCCCTCTGCTCTGGTGCGACCCCACCTGGAGTACTGCATGCGGCTCTCAGGTCCACAGTACAGGAAGACATAGATCTGTTGGAGCAGGTCCAGAAGAGGGCTAAGTACTTAGAGGGGCTTAGAAGAGAAACTGGGACAAATTTTTTAGCAGGGCCTGTTGTGATAGGACATAGAGTAATGACCTTTAACTAAAAGAGGGTAGATTTTCCTGGATATAAGGAAGAAATTTTGTAACAGTGAGGCGGGTGAAACACCAGAGCAGGTTGCCCAGGGAAGTGGTAGTTTCCCTATCCCTGGTGACATTCAAGGTCAGTTGAACAGGGCTCTGAATAACCTGATCTAGTTGAAGATGTCACTGCTCATTGCAGGGGATTTGGACTAGATGATGTTTAAAGGTCCTTTCAACCCGAACTGTATTATGATTGTGTGTCACAGGACTCTGGGGGATAGAGTGGAAAGGCATAAAGGTATTCTTCTGCATCATGCCAGTCAGGTAGGATTGATGCAGGACAGCCCCTGGTTCTGCAGGTGATGTTGCAGTGTAGGCACTCTTTTTTATGGACCTTGTTGGTAGATGGACAAGATAACAGGCAGTGAACAGAAGCTGCAGCAAGGGAAATTCTGACTAGATATTTTCACACATGTGAAAGAAAAATGTACTATGAGGCTTCTCAAACATTGGAGCAGGTTGCATCCCATCATGAGAGAGATTCATAACTGATCAAGGCCCTGACAGAGTTAGCCCTGCTTTGAAGTCGGTGGCTTGGGGTGGACCAGAGGATCTTCCAGCCTAATTATTCCAACTTAAATTATTCAATGATTCAGAGTCTTTATGACTTTTAAGTTTCAGATCATTTTATCTTCAGAAGTGTAATAGGTTGCGAATTCTTTATGTCCAGTCAGTGACTTCTGCATCTGAGGCTGCTGTCTTTTAAGAGAGCTTGATCTTGTTTGTGAAAACCTGACAAATTCCAGCTTGCATTGCTGTAACTAAATAAGACTGCCTGCTTACAGGTTCACACCACTGTTAGCACTTTGGATTAATTATATGGCCATTAGCCTAATACAAGCAGCCAGAGTAGGTGATTGAAGACATCTTGAAATAAATTAGATAAATCTATTTTCTAAAGCACAGAGAAGCTTTGTGCTTTAAAGCTCAGAGGAAAACCATTTTTAAAATCCAACTGTAAAATCCCCCAAATACAATGAAATTTACTGTGCACTTTTATTGACCAAACTATATTTTAGGAAAGGTTAGAAGATAAAGTTGTGAATCCTGTTGCTGCAAACCCCTCATTCTTTATTTCTTAGGATGAGTCTGCTGTATTCTTACTTGATTTTTCTTCAATTTAAGGAATCCATGCTAATTATTTTTAACTGAGCACTTAATGCCTGAGGTATTTTCAGGTGAAAGCATCGACTCTTGTCACTAAAAATCCACACTGTAGAACTTCAGTTCTGTTTCACAGAGTTGGTGCCTTTGTACATTTTTCTAATACCAAAGTTCTATTCAAAATGGAAATATGTTTTATCAGTTCTTAAAATAATGCTTCTGGTTCTCATAGTTGGTAAAAAAATAAATAAATTCTTTTTTGTTTTTACAAGAGGCATAGATCTGCAGATCCTCATTTAATAAAAGCTGGAAATACACAGAAAGCCATATATCAGGTGTGCTTTAAAAGCATTCAATCATAACTGCATTGCAGGAGATGTAGGAGTTGCTGCCAATTTCAGTAGACTGCTTTTCTTAGCCACCATTACAGTACTTTAATTTTCAATTTCTCCAGATTCTTTTAGATCTTTTTAAATCCAAGATAGAGTCAAATACTAATAATATTTTTAGCTCTGTGTCTGTTTATTTTAACCACCAAAGAGAATATTTCACAGCTGGTAATGCTGCTGTGTGTGTCTGAATATCAGGGTCAGTTTATGCCTTGCTTTTCTGTGATGTTCTCTCTTCTCTTTTTTTTTTGTGGACATCAGAAATAATCAGTAATGGCCTGAGATTTAGTACAGTGATTGCTTGTGGTACAGCATCATAGATTTGCTGGGTTTATTTTGCAGTTGCTGGCTTTAATAATTAAGGGGAATATTATCATCATGAGGTTTAAAGGCTTCAAAACCCTCATTTGTCTCATATCCAGAAACATGACCAGCTTCTTAAAAATATTACTGCTGATAGAACTTATAGTTCTCCGTTATAATACTTTTGGCCCTTGAGTTTAATTAATCAAGTCTTAAATGCATGGGCTTAATTTGGTGAGCCTGAGTGATGTGAAATACATAATTAGCCACTTTGTTGAAGTGTGCGTATTACGGTACAGTGGCTAATTTTCTGGTCAGTGAATGACAACCTTATGACTCTTTTTCATATCTAAACACTTCAGATTATGATAGTTCTTGTATTTAAAGTTATTCTAGGTGTAAAGATCTGATTCATGCTTAGCATTTTAATAACTGCCTCTGCTTTGTGGTTTTCTAAGAGACAAATATTCATCTCTATAAACTTATAATCTATGGCTTATTTTAGTTACAAGTTAAACATGATTATATGCAGCATGGTTATCTTAAAGTCATGGAATGTAACATGACTTTAGGTTTAGTTAATTTGCAAAAGCTATAATTGTTGTCAATGGAGTATTCCATTTTACAACTCTACAATTCTTTCCCCAGAACTGGCATCAGTAATAGATTGAATACTTCTAAATATTTACTTTTGCTTTGGAAGTGTCTCACTTTAAAGTGGTAAACTGGGGGGAAATAAAACATTCCTTGTGTATTTCTCTTCTGGAAACATTTGCTTTAAACTTTGTCATTGCTTTGAGGCTTTTATTCGTCTATCATGTAACAGCTTCAGGTATCATTGAGGAACTTCATTTTGACATATTATTCAAGCCTTGAAAATCACAATAGCCCATGAGTGGTTTGGCATGAGAATAAAAAATCAATTAATAAGTTTTTACATTTTTGCATCCTACCTAATCTTGTTTGTCTGTATGAAAACATTATTGCATTACAGTCTAATGTGTCAAAATCACTCCTGAATAGTCAGGAGTTACCAGACTTCACATGCATTGCATACTGGGTATTCTAGGTTTTCAGCACACAAAAATAAGTGTATGAGGTATTTCAAGTCTTATTTTCTAAGGACGGTGAATTATTAGGCAGTGGGCAGCAGGGGATATGACATTTACATCACTTTGTGTGGTTCCATAATTTACCACATAGGTGATCTCCCTCATGTGTTTACAAATGTAATTCTCTTTCTACTGTGTATAAATAGCACATGTATAAATAATACACTCATGCATAATGTTGCTTAAAGTGTTTGTTTAAAATAGAAGTTTAATTAGAAGTTATTTTTTTTCCATATTTTCTTCTAATTTGTTTTTTACATTACAGGAGACAAATACATAGCAAATACGGGTTGAATCCTTTTTTACTTCATGTGGTAATATCAAAAGTTCATTGTTCCTCCCAGCTGAGACTGAAAACATGGCTCATTTAATCTTTGTAATACTTGGCTCTAAAATTAAAATTCAGAGGAAACAGGATCCGACTATGAGTCAGTATGCAGAACAGTGAAGGATAGGGGCCATGAAGAAACATTCTTTTTCTTTCAGCCCAAGGTCTTTATCATTATTGAGAATCAATGTCATATTGCATAATAGTAGGATGTGAGTGCCAGACTGATCTGTTTTGATCAGGATTACAATGCTAATGTTATTTCCTTGATTTAGTTCTAATTTCTGTAGTATTTTCTATAGATGCTTTTAAACTAAGAGACTTTCAAGCTAAGAGACTTTCTTGCAAATATTTTCAGAGCACCTTGTGTTGTTATGTTAAATGGAGTCACTGTCACCTTTCTTATCCTTTTGGAAGTAATTATTGACTTGGATATTTTGATGATGTTGAAATAATCTACGAATTGTATTCTGTAGAGTCTGACAAATTGTTTGGCATAGGAAATGGACTCAGGGTCATCCACTCATAGGAAGCTGTCTTAAACATGAATGCCAAATCCCAAATGACTTCAACAGTGATAAGCAGTACTAATGAAAATCATTTTCTTACATGGGATATAATGCACATTTCTACCTCTCATTCCAATAATAAATTAAATTCACAATTTGAACCAAATGTTGTGGAAACAAATAATCTACCATATGCAGTATCTCAGTGTCATCTTTTCTTTTCAGCTATGCATAATACTTTTTTCACCGGTAATTACCTAATTGTCTTTCTAGCCTGCTAAGAAAATATTCCTTCATTTTGACATCTTTAAACTGTGCTTTTGTTCAGTAGTTTACAGTATGTTGGTACTGTATAATGGGTGTTTATCATTCATACTATAGATAGCAAAATATCTAATTATGGTTACGTCACTGTGCTGAAAAGAATTGTTACAGTCCAAGCCAAGTCTGAATTGCAGTTGCTGAAAGCAAGATTAGGAAGCAGTCTTGTACATCTCAACCAAGGAAGAAGCCCTTCGCTTGCCTTTTGTTAAGCCAAAAAAATGTGTTCGCAGTCTTCAGCAATAGCTAACAGTGAAGAAAAACGCTCCTTAGCAACAGAAGCTCATAAAATAAAAGAGAGATTTAAATGCAGCTTAAAATTAGGGAAATAGCGTCTGTCAGATTTAAAAATGTGAAAATAGATTCTCTGTTACAGGAGGAAGGCAAATATAAAAACTCAGAAATATCTTGTAAGTCAAGATGGGGAAAGAAGTGCACTCTGATGCATATTCCTTTCACTACAAGCTGCCAGACGTATGTCCATGCTGTTAGTGTGCATCTGGTCTTCTAGGAAGTGCGTTGCTCTAAAGGGAATGGAATTGATGATGTATTTTTTAAAAATGACCCAGCTCTAGGTCTGTGTCTGTATAGTTCAGAAAATATTTTTTATTGAAATTTGGAGTGAAGGTTTTAGTAGTGACTGCTTTTTTCACCCTCCTGTAAATACTGTTATGGCCTGATTCCTCTTTGTCTTGCACACAGTGCATTTCTGGCAAATGTCATCCACAGAACACATTTAAAACAATCACAGCCATGTGTCTTTGGAGGAAAAGGCTACCCTCTGTACAAGACACAGCTAAACGTCTAGAACTTTGGTAAAACAACAGGACTAATATTTTTTTACTACTATTTTGTATAGGTTTGTAATCGGACGAGAAAAGCCAGGACAAGTGAGTGAGGTTGCGCAGCTGATCAGCCAAACTCTAGAACAAGAACGCCGCCAGAGAGAGCTGCTGGAGCAGCATTATGCACAGTATGATGCAGATGATGATGAGGTAACAGACTGTATTAACACTTCACTATTTCTTGTTTCTTAATGTTTTATTTTCTGTTCCTAATTCCTTCTTTCTAATTGTCACTCAGAGGTCAGCTTCTGGCCCTCTCCATTACCTCTGCTGCTGATTTTTACAGAGTTTGATGGTGAATCTTATTTGAAGACAAAGTTACTGAGAAGTTTTCCACATGAACTTAAAATATTTGTTTTGTTACGGAAGAGCAAATAGCAAATTGGTCAGTGCTGCTGTAACCATTGTTTTTCCTCTGAAGGCGTATGCTTTTCTGAAATACGGGAATAAAGTTGGCTTCTGAAACAGTAGTTTTTGTGAAAGCTGGTAAAAGTCACCTTCTAACTTTTTAGGGATTGAGGAAGTTTTAGACCTTTTTTATTTTTTCCTGGAAGAACTTTTGTTCTTCTTAATTCAGAACATTAAGAAATACTCTGAGAAATCCAGGTAAGACCCCTCCTTCCACACTCTTGCTTTTTGCCTCTGTGTGAACAAATACTCCACGGGATAGATTGATGTTCACAATTAGTGTCTGATGTCCCAGTACAAAGGTTTTGAAACTATCAACTGTATACAGTAAATATTCCATTATTTCTTTCTGTTCTCTGAAAATTCCTGATATACCTAAATACCAAGATACTTGAAAAGATTCATGAGAGAACTTTTTCAGAGACTACTGTCTGTGTTACACCCTCAATTAGCTGCTGGGTTAAGGTAAAAGGCAGGTGTTGTAACAAACCCCTTCCACATAGACCAAACATACCACCTTCATTTTTTATTATCTTACATAATTTTATGCAAAATGCCAGACTCCATGTATTGGTGTGCTTTTGTCCTGGGGCAGACTTTGTATTTTTTTATGGAAGGAGGCAATAGAGAAGGGATGATAATAGAGAATTAATGCTATGCATTTATTTCAGTTTCGTTTTCCGTTAAGTACTGAGACAAGGCTTCTAAGCACTGAAATAGGAAAAGCAATACTCTGGGATAAAATCGTCATACACTCAGATTTTGAAATACACTGTTGAACTAGCAATAGGTCAGAACAGGTGTCCCAGAAGACTAAGTAAAAGTCCTATCTAGCCCAGTGGTGCTTTCACTTTAATATTAATAATATTACTGATGTTAAAAATAAAAATATTATAATATGTTATAGAATAAATCCTGTCATAGGTGCATATTTAATTCATATAAATAAAATCATACTTGTCTGTGTTAGGGATGCATATGTCTATGTGCCTGTGCGAAACCATGAAGGCCAGAAAATCCATATCCTCTCTGTTCCTTCCTTAAACTATAGAAGCGTGCAAGTCTTCTCTCTTCTGTTTAGTCTAGAATTAAAATTCAAAATCTTAACTAATTTCTTGAAGGAATTCTACCAGGAAGAGACAGCCCCCTCTAGCCTCTGGGACAAGAGACTTCTCACAACTCATCACAGGTTTTACTGGGAACTTGCAGCAGTCCCAATTTGTTCTTTTTTCTTTTTGTCGCCTGCCATCCAAGTAAACTGACATAACTTGCACCATTCCCAGGCAATTGATATAATGGAAGCTCTAATCTAATGCACATTAGATGCAGTTCAAAGACGTTTTTGGTCACCACAAGCACTTCTACTCCATTTACTGTCAAATAGGAGCATTACACTTTGTGCTCACCTTGCTCTGTGAGGGCAAACGTAGCTGGGTTTGTGTTGCTTGACACCACTGCCATCCCTGTGTTCCTTGACTCTGGCAAGCAGGGCATATTTTGGGCAAGAAAATCACAGTTTACACTGTCTGAATGAATATCCACAAATGTACAAAATCCCCTACCCTTTCAAGTCCATTTCCTCAAGCTGATAGTGATTCTGAGTGCATGAAATTCAGGAATATTTGAATTGCTGAGTGGCACAGAATTATGCAGGAGTTGCTTAGTCTCAGAGCTATCAAACTGTCCTATTCATTTGCAGGCAGTACTTAAAATATGGTAACATAGATCTCCAGCTACAGAGCTGCATAAATAAACAAGAAAATGATCTTTATTCAACTCTCCATTGAGGCTGTCAAATTTTGAGCCTCAGAGACTTTACCACAAAGACAGCAATAACATATCAGGTTTCTGGAGCAGAAAATCAGTGATCTGTGTTTGTGTCCTTCAGTCATTGCACCTGACTGTGTTTGGTAGAGCTGGTCAAATCACAGGCAGAGAGCATGTGCCAAGCATTTGCAAGTCCTGGTGTTTTATTTTGCTGTGCCACCAGCTGGCTGGATTCCCTCTGTTTTGAAACTTAAGAGTCTTCATCATAGCCCAAGCAGGATCTAGCTATTTGAGAAGGATCTGTGTTCTTTAAAATAGCAGCATTATTGAAACAATTTCGATTTCTGCGAGCCAGTGTGCACTGGACTTGAGTCAGGTGCTAAATTAGAGAAACTTGTTAGCCTGCTGTAACTTCTCATGTCATTTGCTTGCAGGAATGTTACATGACAGTTATTTGTTGGGGAAGTTTCCTACTAATACAGTTAGTGTTTCCAGAAAGATAACATCATTTACTACATAAGTGATCCTGATAGAAACATTATTTACTATACAAATGCCCTGCAACCTTGCACTTGAGAGTCTGCTGTTACCATGGGCTGCAGATCTTCACAGGGTTGCAGGATGCTTTCAGATGCTCTTTTAAATCTTTGCAGGCAAACGAAAGAACCTTGTATAGAACTGACAAACACTAAAGAAAAGAGATGGTGACAATGGGCAAAGACGAGCAGGATAAATGTGCAATAGCTCACAATGTGTTCTTATGCTCCCACGGAACACACAGAGCCAGGAGTATCAGTTACTTCTCAAGTACTGGAAGCATGCATGGCTTTTCCAGATGAGTCTGTGCTAACTACAATAAAGCTGGAGAGTATGTTATTTCAGGTGCTGCCCCTAGGTAGCCTGCTGCAGAGTTTACTCATCACCAGCTCATCTAGCTTCCTAAAATCCCCCTTTTTTTAATTTATTGTATTCTGTCAGAAAACAAAACTCAAAGGTTTTGAGGTAGGCACTATCTTTGTATTTCCTACTTAGTATATGAAGTATGACCTGAATCTGTATCCTTGACAGAAACCTTTGACATCCCTGTGTTAACACAGTGTTCTGGGCACATTCTAGTCAAATTCTGCCATTCCTTGGAATTTTGATTTGAACATGGTATTATCTTCTCCATGTTCTACAGTGAATGGAAGAAGCCACATAAAGCAGATGACCTGTTCCCCTGCAGGCTGCACACTGTGTTGCAGGATGTGAAATTAGTAACATATGGCAGAATTCTATTCACTCTGTGGCCACAGACAAGTAGTTTTACACAAGTGACATTTTAATGTATTTTAATATCACTAATAGTAATTTGAATATTTTCTAATTTTTCATTGTTATTTATAAGGATATTCCTAGACCAAAGCAACATTAGAACTACTCATGAAAATCTTGACACACACATTGCAATTTGTTTGAATGTCTAACCCTAAAGAATACATTTGTTAAACAAAATCTTTCAGAGAGTACTTTTCCAACATCATTAATATGAAGTACTCTTGGAAAAGCGATTATTGATATAATTTTTACCACTATATCAAGTAAAAGCCATGAAAAAGAAAAAAACAAATGAAGAGGCAGGCTTGAGTTATTTCTATAGTTCTTGCAATGGTGTTCCCTGATTTTGGAGAGTTTCAACACAAACAAAAGATTTATCTTAATGCAGTCTTTGTTACGGTGATTTGGGGAAGGTCTGTCTGCATTATTCTGGCTGGTGCTGCTTCTCCTTCTCCTTTGGGAGTGTTAGGCCCATTTCAAGAATTTACAAGGCAGCTAAACAATGCGAGTTACACATTTTGCCTTTTAAAGTGGGAAATTGCATTTCGTGCTAATAAAGATAATTTCATGCTATTAGCTGTAATAGCATATAGGAAAATTGAATGGCTAATAACAGAAGTTATTGCTGTGGGTTGGATGAGCTTAAGCCCTAGGTACTACTGAAAGGAGAAATAGATCTTTTGCATGGATGAATTTTGTTCACCAATACAGACTGAAGAGTCCGAGATTTTCCTTCAAGAGCATGTAAGTTTTCACTGACTTTCGAGTAAAAAAAGTATTATTGTTGTTGTCAGCTGAGAAAGCAAAATGTGTTGCAAGGAACCTCAGGCAGCTACAATAACAACTCACCTCACAAGGCTTTGTTGTCTTGAAGTAAAATAACTCTTGTCTGTGCCTTGCTGCTCCTTGTGAAACACTGACCTTCCCATTCTAAGCTTGCTGGCGCAGGGTCTGAACAACCTTTTGGCAGTTTCTGGTGAAACAAAAGTCAGCAGAGAATTTTTTCAGGGAAAGCGTGTTTCATGTAGTTTATGACATATATTTCCTTAAAGCACAGACTGGTTCTTTTGAACCTGTAATTTGTCTTTCATGTGATTATGAGAGCAGATCGCTTTCTTTTGAAGAGCAAAAGTCCCATTTATTTCTGTGTTCTGTAATGTGTTTGTGTCATCCTGCTGTCTCGTTTACCTGAGCAAACTGCAGTGCTTTGCTTTGATGACTACTTTTTGCATTAATTGAAGCAAAAATGACTGTGCCCACAGACACTCATTATGTACAATTTGAAGCAAGATTTTCCTTTGTGTTCATTTTTGGCTGCCTGATGACCATCTTCAAACAGTTAGGCTCTGGAGGCCAAGAGAATATTGCTGGCTCTTGATTTTTTTCCCCAGTATAACCTATTCCTTCATTTGTGTTTGGTTTTCTTTTTGTATGCTGTACTTTTCTTTAGCGTAAGTCTTTGGAGGGATCATAGAATCATAGAATAGTTCAGGTTGAAAAGAACCTTAGGATCATCAAGTTCCAACCCCCCTGCCATAGGCAGAGACACCTCCTACTAAACCATGTCACCCAAGGCTCTGTCCAACCTGGCCTTGAACACCGCCAGGGATGGAGCCTTCACAACTTCCCTGGACAACCCATTCCAGTGCCTCACCACCCTTACAGTAAAGAATTTCCTCCTTATATCC
>JANHGB010050262.1:0-16066 GCA_026283785.1 Coracopsis vasa | reverse complement strand
GTGTAAACTGAGATTGCTGGATTCGACCACTTGTGTATTTGTACTATTGCTAACCTCAGACACTGCGGTGTTAGTTCTGCTTAGCATTGCACTACATCAGTTGGACATTAGCTAAGATTAAAAATCTCAAGGATGTTACAAAGCATTAAGCTAGAATGGTTCTCCATACAAAAAAACCCAAACCAAAGCCAAAACAAATGTACCTGTAATTATGCAGATTGGGTAGAAACATTACACCGTTGTTGATCTAGCTGAATCTTTTTAGGAAGCTTTCTCACATTATGCATTTTTATTTTAAAACCAAAGTTTTTCTTTACCAAAGTATGTGATAAAACACAGATTCCTCAGTAACTTACTAAGTGACTTCTTCCAAAATGCCTGCAAGTACTCTGGACTTTTTAATCTTTCCACCTTCTCCTTCATGCACACACTAATGTTTGCATCACCTTTCATCCCAACTGAAATGATCCTGTGAGATTTCATCCATACTCTTGATCCTTAGGATAAATTAAATTTTTGCTCGAGAGAATCTAACTCATGTTATACAAACAAGCCAGTGGGTGCTGGAAAAAAATACTGCTTTTTAGTGAAAACAGGATCAGTACAATCACATGGATTTGAATTTCATTGACTCATGCTATAAAGGTTCAATCAGATTAGCGTCATAATTTTGAGACTAGATGGGAATAGAGTAAGTGAATAAAAGAATTAAAAGAAAAATATAGTAGGTAGACTTATTTCCCAGGAAATGGTCACACTGTCTTTACAATTGTTTTTCCCCTCTCCCGCATAGGTATGCAAATGAAACAGTCATCTATATGAGTAATTTATCTGCTTAGTTTTATCTGGTTTGCATGTTCAGAGAAATTTATAAATTCATGTTATGAAAGTGTAGAAGTTTATTTGCAACATAAACCTGGTTTTGGGAAGGACCATTTGGGTCAATAAGTCATGGCTCTTTAATTAGGAGCAAAAATGTGATAGCTATTTAATCCAACAGGTCATCTGCTTTTTACACATATACCACAAAAATACCGATAGGAAACTTTAAGATCTGTAGCACAAATGGCCAAGCAGAAAGTGACTCAGTAAGTATTTGTAACAAGCCAGTGTATAGGTTAAGAAAAGATAGATGGATGAGGAGAAAAAACCAACTGTGCGGTTGGTTATTGTGTAGATTTTGATGTTTTATCTGCATTTTCTAGTTCAAACTTACACAGTCAAGCAAAAGCTGTATTTCTGCAATTAATATTATTGATATAAATCAGAGTGTGAGAGTGTGTGAGGCTACACGTCTCGGCAACATTATTTCCTGAAGCAAATTTTCACTGATCACTCTTGTGTGTATTTACTTGTTGGGGTCTTTAAATACAATTAGGAAACAGACTTACTTGCTATGAACTTACCAGTGCTTCTGGGTATCAGAATTGAATTAATGTGCACTCACCAACTGCAGTTATAGAATTGTTTGATTCATGTTAAGGTAGTTGTATGCAAGGATTATGTTTATTTGTGAAAATTTTCTGTTGAGAGACACTATTGACCATTAACTGCAGGCACTCAAAAAATAGAGCATAATTTTGAGTCTGAATGTCAGTAACTTAACTATGTAGAGACCTCCTTTTTAAAACAAAATCAGCCATTTGCTGGGATAGCAAAGACTTAATTTCTCAAGCAGAGGAGTTAAACAGTGATAAAACTAAAGAGTGTCTCTACATTTATATCAAGACAGAGGGGTGATACAAGCACAAGTCAAGATCAGATGTGTTTGTGGCTCAGCAGAATGTTGTCTAATGAATAGGGGTGGAGGCAGGCATGCTGTGGCTGTGTTTTGCTGAGGCGTGTGCCTCGGAGTTAAAGGTGAAGTTAGTATGTGCACATCTCACATATGTTCAGTGGCTCACAAATTGTTTTTTCCACAGTTTTTCATTCCTGACCAAATAGGGAGATTGTGATAGTTGACCTGAGCATTTACGATTAAATGCAAAATTCTAGATGACACACAAAACCCTTTATAAGCTGAAGATAAACGATTTGGCTTTGCTGTTACAGCTGTGGAAGATCTTAGTCAGCATGTTGCAGAGAATCCAGGACAGGTCTTCCTATATAGATTCCTCCTCCCTATTTTTTAAAGCAGTAAATCCATCTATAATTCTAGCTGACTTACTTATTTATTGATGAATTCAATTCTAAATTAGGCTGATATCAGCATATTTTGCCTAGCTTTATTTAAATGTATTTAATCTCAAAGACTATCCTGAGCAACTGAATAGAACTATTTTTCTATTGCATTAAAATGTGAATGTATTACTTTATTTATTCAGTTCAAGAGAGCAATGGGGGGAGGGTGTCCTTGGATTGCCCAGACAAGTGAAACTCCCTATAAATTGGGATACTATCAGAAAAGTGCCTTCTGCTTTGCTAACAGTGTAACATACCGCGGAACAGAGTTTTGCGAATTCATCAAACAAGAAGTTGTCCTTTTGCTGACTGGAAAATCATCAATGTCACTTTGTTTAACAGTGTTAGACTGTAATATGTAAGATTGTAATGTGTAACAGTATTGAAGCTGCAGGAGGCTACTTAGTTTTTTAAATATTATTAGAACCTGGATGGATTTATGTTAGTTTCAATCAGCAGCTTCTGCCCCTGGTACCTACAGATGGACATGTGTGCGGTGCTGCTGTGCGAGTCTGCCTTCATAGGAAGGGATTTCTAGTCGAAAAAACCAAGTAATAAACACATGAATTATCTTACAATAAAGATTTAAACGGAAACCCTGAGTTGATGAGGCTGGCCAGAGCAGAGACTTCCCTTGCCCCCTGCTTTCTTGCGGAACACGGGTGAAGAACTAGCTTGGATAAGGAATAACTAGCTTGACTCAAAGAGGATTGTCCTCTTTCTTTAACACAATCATACTGCAAATCTGCTTTTTACCTGATGCTTTCCCACATAGGCTTCCCAGGAGCATCTGGCTTCTTGGAGCTGATCCTCCCTTCGCAAATGCTTTCTTGGAGCAAAAGTCTATTGTCATCATTTCTGTGGACTGCTGCTTGGAGCATTTCTCTTGAAAACTTTTTTTTTTTTAGACCCTATTACTTTTAGTCTATAGTCTTTTACCACATCACTTCATCTCCTTTGTCTCTTTCTTTTGCTGCTTGCCTGTACCTCACAGAGATGGGGTGGGTTGTGAGAGACCAAAGGATAAGTTGGTTTGTCAGGTGAGTTACATGGTGGCAGCTGCCAAGTAAAGGAGTATGGCATGGGAATGGGGACAGCAAACTGGGTCAGGGAGCTGGGGAACTACTCAGAGCATTGCCATGCCCCTCAGCACTGCCTGACCCTCTTCTACATCAGTGAGTTTGTCCTTAATCTACGAATGTGAAGTCAATTCAGGCCCAGGTCCACAGTCACTGTGGGAATGCATATCTCACCTTCTCTGGCATCTCTCCCATCCTGTTGCTTAAAACAGAAGAGCTTCTCTTTAAATTCTTTTAATGACTTTTTTGAGGTCATGGGTTTAAACAAAAGGATAAAGGTGAAATTTTTCCGTAGCACAATACTTTTCTACAAAGCATGTGCTGTGTATTTTCTAAACCCTGAGTCAGCATTTTTAATACAGTCAGAGGGGGTTTGTTTTAGGGGATTTTTTTGGTTCCTGGTTCATGTATCTTATAAAAATCCAAATGTGGTCTTCCAGGAGGGGTGTATACTTTTGTGTTCAATATTTGACATCTGCAGAGAAGTCGGAACAGACATCTGCAGATGACATCTGCAGAAGAACCTTACTAAGAATATATTACCAGAAAGAAAGAATTCTTTTTCTTGAATACTTAAACAAATACGAACTCATTCTTCTATTTTCAGACCATGGTTTGAAGATGAGGTGGAGTTAAAAACACAGGAACTAGTGAGTTGCATATCCTGATGTGCAGCAGTGGGCTACATGAAAAAGAGACATCAGTGAGGAGAAGCAGGTCAGGTTGCCATAGTGTTACACACCTAGTACTGTGCTCGTACTGGAGGATGGTGACAGCAGAGAGTTCACAGACCTCAGTGAAAGCTGAGGCAGGAACAGTGGGAACCAGGAAGAATCTCTTCCAGTTGCTTAGCTCCCCCCTAAGCTTTTGTTTACATAAGTCTTTCCATTTGCTCTTCTTTTGAGAAGCAGAACCAGAATCATAATAGAGGCTGTGTAAAGGGAAGATAGCCTACAAAGGGTCTGCAGAGTTTCTGTAGAGAAATTTTCTCCACCTCTACCTAATGTATGCAAGAAAAGGCTCTGTATGAGTCCTTCTCTGGATTAGAGGGACAAGGAGCAACCATATCTCTTGAGCTGTATCTGAAGGAGCTCCTCATTAATGCTGGCTGGGATTTTGTGCCTCTTTAGCCCAAACAGAATGAGCATGTTAAACAAGACTGTGACTTTGTGGCAAGGGTGGCAACCCAAGTATGGCTGTTCCCTCGAACTTCACTTCAGTTGGTGGTCAATTCTCTTCCATTCAGGAACACAAATGTGGCCTTAATGGAAGTATCTTGGAGTCCCCAACATTCAACCTGAGGCTCATAAACAATGCAACCTGCGGTGGGAACTCACAAAGGAAAGCAGGAAATAAAAATGTCTCCAGTTTCCTTCCAGGAGGGCTTATGGTTTATTGCCTGCTTTCACAGTGGGACACCAAGTTTGAGCATGAAGCAGAAGAGTAATCTCATTTTTGCATACAGTATGCATTTATATATATTTATTTATATATGTGCATATGTAAATATATGTATGTATACATATGTTGCCTAATCTGATGGGGCAGGAGCAATGCGAAATTCCTCATTTTCAGGACCAGTAACTTGAGGAGGATGCCATGTTGGTTGTCAGGGAAGAAAGGGGAAGAGCAGGAAGAATCTCCTTTCTCTTGCCTGGAGTTTTGTTTTTATTCACATCTGTCATTTGTACTAGAAGTTGGTTTGGTAAAGCAGCATTGCTGAAACTTTTTATAGAGGCAGGTATTTGGATTATGCTCACAGTTTACATTGATCTGCATGCAGAGGAGACATACGTGATAGCTGTGATTTCTCCCTGGAAAAGAAAAACAAAACAACAATTGCTGTGTCCAAAGAGGTGAAAGCTTCTCTTGTGTTTATTGCTTCCAGGATTTCACAGTTTCAAATGTGTCAGGATAAGTGCTGTATTTGGGAAAAGCAAAGGGAGGGTTGGGAATACAGTTACAGCCAAAATTTCCTTCTGGGCACAGGTTGCTTGCGCATGTCATTCTTGAACTGTGTGATCTTTTCTCAGGAGGAAGAGACCCAGAAGGGTCATGGGGTTTTTCACAGGGGAGAGGAAATGAGAAACACTTTCCCTCTTTTGGAGAAAGGTAAAAGCAGGATATACCAGGATCCTGTCAAATCCTATTTATTGGCACTGAGGCTTTTCAGAGCTGGGAACAAATCTGCACCAAAAATCCCAATGTTAGTACGTGCAGGAAGAAACTGCTGAGGAGAGGAGGGGAAGAAACAAGGCAGAGTCAGCTTCTTGGACCAAATGACACTAGCCAGATTTGAGATCTAGGTCCCAAACTGAGGTATTTACACAGGAAATAAATATGGCTATGCGCATCTTGTGCATCATAGTTACAGCTTCTGACAGTGAAGAACTATGAAAAGCCAGAGCCAGTTAGTGATTTCTAGCCAAGCCTGTTGAGTTTTGAGCTCTCATAGGGCTGCAGCAGAGAGCAGACGTGACTGCTCTTCACGAAAGCCATTCATTGTTTATCCTATGTTTGACAGCCTCCCAAAACACCCTGAATTGTGCTTCTAAACTTAACCTGTATCTGTTGCAGGTTTTGCCCCTCTTGACAGGAGAATGTCTGTCCTTAGCAATGCAATTTGGTGACACTTGAAAATGTGTGTTTTGGCCTGACAAGGCCAGGTTCGATAGGGCTTTGAGCAATCTGGTCTAGTGGAAGTGTCCCTGTCTATGGCAAGGGATTGGAACTGGATGATCTTTACGGTTCCTTCCAACCCAAACCATTCTATGATTCTGTGACCGATCCTGTCAAATTTTGTCTGTAGTGGGTCTGCCCTCCCTCCCCTCACCTATGTAAGAAGAAAGCTAAAACAACTTCCAGAGTCTGTATCAAGCAGTACTATAAAAATATGTATCTGACACATGAAATCAGTAGTCTCCTGGAAACTCCAGGTATCCAGCCACAGGTGGAGCATTACCTGTTTCTTTTCACCGTCCTATGGTGTGCACTCAAAGTTAACAGTACTAGTTCGTCTTCCCCAGTCCAGCACTTTCCCACCTGAGAGAGCAATTGAAAAAAACCCAAAATCCTTCTGCTTATAAAAATTAGTTTCTTTTTGCCACATGCAAATCAAGACATTTTAGATAAAAATATGTTGGTTTAAGTTGATGGCAATCTTTCTTTGATTTTAGTCAGGACCAGGATTTTGCACATATACGTGGCTATCAAAATAGTTTTTCAGTAACCCATCTTTGAAAGTGTGGGGTAACAGTAATACTTTGAGATAAAGGCTGAAAATATTGTGGCACTTCAGGGGTGTCCTGTCCACCTTTTTTCTATCACTTTTGTGCCTCAGTAAATCAGGAATCACATTTGGGTAGCACAGGTGGTTTATGTGCAGTGGAGGTTCAGGAAGAGCCAGATGCTGTACTGCTGCTTTTGCACTGAGATGCCAGTTTGCAAGGCGAGAGATTGGAAGCAAGAAGGAATACCTGTAATGTTGTCTAGTTGATGTTTCATTTTGGGACCTAAAATGGAGGTAAATGAAGGAACAAACATAGGGTTTGTTGTTGTGATTTGTTGTGGTAGTGGTATTAACATCTATGTAATTGTGAGTTATCAAGACAGCGTCATTTTCTCATTCAGCTGATATAGGTTGGACTAGTCAAAGGAAAAACCCACCGATGTACTGCTGTGACAACTTGTGGCAGGGGACACTGTTTATTAGCAATTCCACATGGTGTTTGTGCTTGTGCGCGAATTTTACATAGGCGTACATCGTATGCCCGCCTGGCTGCGGGCAGCATGCTCTCCCGGCAGGCCCTCGCTGCTTTCCCACCCCGGTGGCACTGGCACCCTCCCCGAGGTCACTCTGTATGGCAGCCATCACCTGTGGCAGCCTGGGATTTCAGACCCGGGAGTGCCAAGCCTTGCTCTGCCCGCAGCCAGGTCTTCCAGTGCCGCCGAGGAACGTAGGGAAAGATCGGGACCCCCCGCCTCGGGGTGCCGCGTTCCGCATTCCTCTTCCCCTACCGCCAGGCCGGGGGCCGGGGTGTCGGTGGGGGTGCGGTTGGGCCCTCCGGCGGGTTGTACTGACAGCACCGGGACAAGCCGCGGCCCTGCGCTGCTGAGGGGGGGGGTGACCCCCGACCAGCGCCTGAGCGCTGGGGCAGAGCCCCCAGAGCAGATCATGCTGCTGTCCCCGAGCGTTTGAACGTGTGAGTGACCCCAGCGGTCAATTCCAGGCGTCTCACAGCGCACGGGAGCTGAAAACTAACGGGAGAGGAGAAACTACAGCAGGGAATCGCGGTGAGTCTGTCTCATCATATAATGGACCGAGGTTATGGCCTGACCCCGGGCTGAGGCTTCCCCCAGGCCCTGCTCGGCGTCAATGGAATGATGGGCACACAAGAACAAAGTTCCATCGCGGCACAAGAGGCAGGAAAGTGCAGCAGTAAAGTTAACCTAATGTTGCTGAGGTGCATGCTGGCATTCCAAGGAAATGTATGGAAAGGATCTTGGACAAATCATCTTCCTACAAACCGAACTTAAAATTCAATAAAATTCCCTCTGCCATTGATTCTTGAATGAGAACAGTTGTTTTAAATGTTTGATGTATTTCACATGAATTCTATGTAATTCCCTGTATCTGGTATCCGTGCTGCTCCCTCATCCTCCCCTAAGCAAGTCTTCCAACATATTTCCAAGGAAAATAAGAACGATGAAGCTGGTACCATGTGTTTCAGTTTTAAACTGCAGATTTCTCCATCCCTCAGAGGATGGTTTCTGATCTACAGTGCCCAGGCTTCTGCTTCTCTGGCTGAGATAGGAGCCAAGAAGAAAAGGGAAGAGCATTCAGCAGCAGCAAGTGCCAAGCGTGTCCCTGCTCCTGTACTCACTGAGCTATGGATCAGATCCCAGCGTGGGATCAGAGCTGCTGCACCACTGAAACACAGGCTTTAAAGGACTGTGAGCTGAGAGACTAAAGTGGGTTTTGTAACTCGGCATGAACATCAAGAACTTCTCTTCGTTGCAGTTGTCTTCTCCCACATGAGCAAATGGGAAACTGAACTTCTCTGTTGGAAATGCTCCCAAGGATGAAGCTGGCAAACCCGCAGCAGGGAAGTGAGAATGCTCCTTGCATGCAGCCGTAGTTCAGGACAAGCTGTCTGTCCACATCCCTCTGTGACCAGCTCTTCAGTTTAAAGACTAACTCTCTCCATCCCCTCCTCTTCCCCTACAAGAAACATTTCCTTCCCCATTTCTTTTAATGGCTAAGCCATGCAATAGTAACGCTATTGAAACCCAGTCTACTGAATAACAACTTAATGATGGGACCTCTGTTCTGTTCCTTTTGAACCGCTGCTTCAGCGAGATCTGCTCCCTGCTGGGAGGGATGTGAGGGTGGAGAAACCTGGATTGAAGCTGAATGGCAACCAGAGTGCTGGAAAACTGAACTAGAAGGCAAGAATGAGGTCAATGCTGCGAGGCTGAAACCAGGAGACGTTCTATGCAGTTAAGCTGAGTTCAAGAACTAACGGCGAGCACTTGGGGTGTGTATTAACAAATGTTTGGAATCCTCTGTTAGCTCCATTAGTGCTAATTCCTGCTATTCCGCGTGGAGCTGTGTTTAATTGGCATGCTGGAGCATGATGCTGTGTGGCAGAGGTTAAGGAAATAACACTGGCATTAAATCTTCACTGTTTGCTTTCAGTATGTACAGTCATTCCCAGAACGAGTGGAAGCTGACAGATCATCCCTCCTAGTTACCCTTCCTGGCAACTCTACGAAGCCTTGAGGATTTATTTTGGCTATCTAGAAAAAAATAGAGTAAAGCAACCACATTTGTTTTGTTAGTTCCTGATGTCACATCTGAATGCAGGTCTCCAGAGGTGATAAATTAATGTCCTCAAGCGTTGCACCATCTGGTTCCTCTTTGGATGCGCAGCATTCTGAATGCTTGGTTTAATCTCCCTGGGTTTCATTAAATTATGGAAACTCAGAGGCTTGGCAGCGGGAGATGGGCACCATGAGGAGATGATTCAGTC
Organism: Coracopsis vasa; assembly: GCA_026283785.1. Taxonomy (NCBI): domain Eukaryota; kingdom Metazoa; phylum Chordata; class Aves; order Psittaciformes; family Psittacidae; genus Coracopsis; species Coracopsis vasa. The sequence continues at coordinate 6,774 of JANHGB010050262.1, read as the reverse complement.
ATCAATATCTATTGGGCTTCCTTATTGCTGCCATTAACACTTCTTTCTGTTCTACTTAGAAATTTTGCAAGTGAATAGTTCATCACACCAGGAGCTGCAAGTTGGGTTTGGAATTTGCCTACTCTGAGATTAGCTATGACTAATTCATCCTTTCCAAAGGTGGCAATGCTAACTGGGCTGCTTTTTTTCCAGGGTTGGGTGATAAATCAGAAATAAATTGCACGTATATGTAACTGATGACATAAATCACATTTCCTTTTTTTTCTCTCTGGACAGAATTGGAGCACCTTGGAATAGATGCGAGAAGAAGACTTTGTGCTGGGTAAAGCTGCCTTGGAGAGCCATGGCTGCCGCCCCTCATCTCAACTCAGATGCACTCCGAGAGGTCCTGGAGTGCCCCATTTGCATGGAGTCTTTCACTGAGGAGCACCTGAGACCCAAGCTCTTACACTGCGGGCACACCATCTGCAAACAGTGCTTGGAGAAGCTCCTGGCAAACAGCATTAATGGGATCCGGTGCCCCTTCTGCAGCAAAATCACACGGATCACAAGCTTAGCTCAGATGACCGACAACCTGACTGTGCTGAAAATCATAGACACCACTGGACTGGGGGAAGCAGTGGGTCTTCTCATGTGCAAGGTCTGTGGGAGAAGGTTGCCAAGACACTTCTGCAAGAGCTGCAGCTTGGTTTTATGTGAGCCCTGCAAGGAGTCATCACACATGCCTCAAGGACATAGAGTTGTTGCTATCAAAGAGGCTGCTGAAGAGCGTAGGAGGGAATTTGGGATGAGGCTTGCCAGACTTCGGGAGCTCATGGGTGATCTGCAGAAGAGAAAAGCATCTCTGGAGGGTGTTTCAAGAGACCTGCAGTCTAGATACAAAGCAGTTCTGCAAGATTACAGCAAAGAAGAGCGCAAGATCCAGGAGGAACTGGTCAGATCACGCAAGTTCTTCACCAGCTCTTTGTCAGAAGTGGAGAAGGTAAATAATCAGGTCATGGAGGAGCAAGCTTATTTGCTGAACTTAGCAGAAGTACAGATCATGTCTCGCTGTGACTATTTCCTTGCCAAAATCAAGCAGGGAGATATAGCTCTCTTAGAGGAGGCAGCAGATGAGGAAGAACCAGAACTGACAAACAGTCTTCCAAGGGAGCTGACTCTTCAAGAGGTTGAACTCCTGAAGGTGAGCCACGTGGGACCACTGCAGATCGGGCAGGTGGTGAAGAAGCCCCGCACTGTTAATGTGGAGGAATCGCTCATGGAAACTGCAGCATCCTCATCGGCATCATTCAGGGAGCCTGAGCTCCCTGAGCAAGAGGAGCCCAGCTGCACACCCAATTCCTCCCCAGCCAAGCCAAGGATGCCTGAAGCAGCCACGAGCATCCAGCAGTGTCACTTCATCAGGAAGATGGGCTCCAAGGGCAGCCTGCCAGGGATGTTTAACCTCCCCGTCAGCCTACATGTCACTGTGCAGGGCGAGGTGCTTGTTGCAGACAGAGGCAACTTCCGAATCCAGGTTTTTACCCGCAAGGGCTTCCTAAAGGAGATCCGCCGGAGCCCCAGCGGAATCGACAGCTTTGTTTTGAGTTTCCTTGGAGCAGACTTACCCAATTTGACACCCCTTTCTGTCACCATGAACTGCCACGGCCTCATAGGTGTGACTGACAGCTACGACAACTCTTTCAAGGTCTACACCATGGATGGCCATTGCGTGGCGTGTCACCGGAGCCAGCTAAGCAAGCCCTGGGGCATCGCTGCTCTGCCTTCGGGCCAGTTCGTAGTGACTGATGTGGAAGGAGGCAAACTCTGGTGTTTCACAGTGGACCGTGGCGTAGGGGTAGTGAAGTACAGTTGCTTATGTAGTGCAGTGCGCCCCAAGTTTGTCACCTGCGATGCTGAAGGGACCATATATTTTACCCAAGGGCTAGGGCTTAACCTGGAGAACCGGCAGTACGAGCACCATTTAGAAGGAGGCTTTTCAATTGGCTCTGTTGGCCCAGATGGGCAGCTGGGACGCCAGATTAGCCACTTCTTCTCTGAGAATGAGGATTTCAGGTGCATTGCTGGGATGTGCGTGGATGCCAGGGGAGACCTCATTGTTGCTGACAGCAGCCGTAAAGAAATCCTGCATTTTCCTAAAGGAGGGGGCTATAACATCTTAATCCGGGAAGGACTCATCTGCCCAGTTGGTATTGCCATTACTCCCAAAGGGCAGCTGCTGGTGCTGGACTGTTGGGATCATTGCATTAAGATCTACAGTTACCACCTGAGAAGATATTCCACCCCTTAAAGGCATGTCTCTAAGCAGAGATTCTTCCAGCCTCCTTGCAATCTGACAGGAACCAGTGTCAAGCATTCAGGAAGATGGTGCCATAACCAAAGGGGGGTCAACATAGAGGCCGTTGTGTTTTGTGTTTAGAAACAAAATAGCTTATGTGGTGGTGGTCTGCTTTTTCTTCTTCTTTTTTATATATAAAATCCATACAATAAGAAAGAACAAGTGCCAAGGGAAAGGATCCATCCTGGAGTATTGGTTCCTTGTTAAATGACTGGTCACTCCATAAACCACCTCACCTCCTTACGCCACATCACCTACACTTCCAGCTTTAACCGTTGTATCTTTGTGCCATAAACACTGACTGCTCTAAATCACCTTCCCTTAGAGAACCAGAGAGGCAATCCTCACTGTGGAACTCGCAAGGAACTGGGTAACAGTTGTCTGGGCAACTACTTGGGAAAGCAATTTCTGATTGCAGCACTGCATCAACTGAAATAGCCCTCTTAAACTGCGTGGAGATGGAGCTGTGCTTTCAGACTGACGAGGGAGGGATTTCTCTCTCTGGTTTTTGGGTATTCAGGAGATCACCCCTGTGGTGCCGTTGGTGAACCATGTCTGTGCAACGTCAAGTGAGTAGTGGGCAATCGTGGGAGGTTGAGCTGAGCTACAGAACTGCCCTCTCTGATGGCAACAGGGTTTTTATTACTACTGAGAGTTCTGTTAGGTAGAAGGGGATAAAAAGGGAGGGGGCTGGAGGAAAAAATGTAAGGGGGGAGGGAACCTATGGTTGATATTTACTGCTTTATTATTAAATGTATCCTGGAAACTGGCTTTGGAAGGTATGTCTGGTATCTAAAGCTTTATTGGGAGGTTGGGGGGAAAGGGCTGGGGAAGTAAGTCTGTAGTAAATGAGATTCAATGCAACATATTGTACATTCACCTGCACTTCATTATTCTGCATTCCAGACTCTTCCATTTAGCAATAGGCTTCCACTCATCTGCACTTTTGTACCTACAAGCTGCTCACTGCCAAGATGAGGAGGAGGGGGGGCTGTTTTCTTTCTTTAATACTTGGAACCACATCCATTGATGCACTACTTTTTTTTCCCCCCTTGCACAGCAAACCACTACATTCCTCCCATACATTTTGTTACAGCACCAGCAGGCTCCAGAGTTCATGTTCATCACGGCTTTGGGCCAAATGAAGCACAAAACTGCAGCTGTGTGAACCAAGGCCCCCACAGTGCTACTCTCCTGGCTGATAAATGCGTACCTCAGTGTGGTGCTGCTTGCCCAGAATAGCTTATTGAAGGAAAGATGCATTTAAATAGGGCACAGTGGTAGCATGTTAATCTGCCACAGATAATAGTTACACTGCAGCGTGTTTATTTGTTGCTATCAACAATGTAGTTGCAAATTTGGGGGCATGACAGACAATCTAAAAGCTGATTTTATGGTGGCTGCCATGCTACAGCAAATTGTTTGCTGCTTGTGCTACAACATGGATGCAACAAGTGATTTTTTTTTAAGCTCCCATATACTTTCCCCTAATGAAACAGCAAAGTTAAATCGGCTTCAGAGCCACTGCAAGCTCCAGCCTGTTGTTTGGCACTTGCAAGGTTCGTAGAAGAAGTGCTGGGAGCAGATTTTAGTGGGATTTTCTTTCCTCTCCCTGTTCTGCTCAGCCAAAGCACTGAAGAGACCCAGCACAACACACACCCAGCTGTCTGATGGAGGTGCCCCTCCATCGGGGAATCTTCCTTTTTCTCTTACTGTAAGAGGATGGAAAGAGGTTGTGGAGAAGGGAGCAGGAGCTAAGACACTCCCATAGGAGATGGTGCTGAGGGAGCCCATACCTGTGGCTGAGCACACTGAGCTAGAAGCTATGCTATCAGTCCAAAAGGTACTGCCAAAACTGGAGTAGAGTTTCCTTGGCTACAACAGCTGACCTGAAGGAATAGGTTCCCTGGTAGGTTCCTCTAAGATACAGTCTCTTTCAGAGCCCTTTATAGCATATTCTTCTAAAATTCATGGTGCAAAGCAAAGAACTGAAGTAAAACTCTACTCAGGGAGGTATCATTCTACAATTACACACAGTGACATGAACATATAGTTCCCATCAGTTTACAGAAACATGTCAGTAGCTTACCTGGCAAAGATATGAAGAAACTCAGGGCGCATCTAGGGAGATTACTAAAACAAAAGAGGTTCCTCCCAAACACCAAGAAACACTTTTTCCACTGTGAGAGTGAGGGAGCATTGGCACAGGTTGCCCAGGAGGTTGTGGAGTCTTCCCTCCTCCTCAGAAATATTCAAGAGCCATATGGATGTGGTCCTGGACAATTGGCTCTAGGTCTCCCTGACTGAGCAGGGGTTTGGACCAGATTACCTGCAGAGGTCCCTTTGAACTTAAACCATCCTGTGATTTTGTTACACAAATTCCTCCTTTTATAATATGATTGTCATAAAGGACATACACAGGTATTTCTGCATTTGTACATTCTAAGAGACAAATTAACACTCTGCTGTTTTGTTCTGTTCACGCAGCTAGAAGGCTACTCACTTGTTTTCATTTGTTGGATCGTATCTAGGAAAGGGATCATGATCATTGTCATTGAAATCATAACTTGCCCTTGGATCCTACATGTAACAAAAAGAACAACAGACTTACTTAATTTGGACAACTACAAAACGCATTTTAAAATATGTAACAAAATGGGTTCTAGAGTCTGTATTTATTTATCTGGTGTGCCTCATATTGACAGCAATCAAGTTGGTAGAATCTGATGGGCATTAGCAATTCCATAAATTTTTCATGGAGCTTTAACAAACATGCCTGGGAACTAAATCCACCAAGGGAAAAACAAAACAACAAAAGAACCACCCCACTATCATTGCTAAGTAACATTCCAGTTCCTGTGACACAGACCAGGTTCCAAATTATGCCTAAGGCAAATATTTCAGTCTCTGTACTGCAGGAGCTGACTTACAGAACAGACAGCAAGATGAGTAAGACTGTCCGTATATCAAATTTACAGTTGATTAATTTATTCCATAGCATTCTAATGGCCAAACTTACATAGTTAGAGAAGATGTCAGTGTGATTCCACTCCAAGCCATCATCTAATACTGTGATGACAACGCCCTTGCCTGTTATCCCTTTCTGCCATACAGGAATAACATGGAGATCCAGTTTGGGCAGGGATGGAGTTATTCTTGTATCTTGCTGGGAGACAGAAAGGATTAAAATATGTCAACATTTTTATCCACTTACACCACACAGATCTAAAGCTTTATTTTAAAGACGCTCTAAACCATCCCAGCCTTAGCTTGTGGATTTTGCGCATATTTTGCAAAGATAAAATAAAAATTAGTTGCAGCACTGAAGGATTTATGCCCTTAATTAAGATCTGTGGAAACCATCTCTGAACAAAGAGCATCCTGCATTTACCGGGCGTAAGTCAGCAGAAACTTGGCAATGGTGAGGATGTACCAATGAACCTTGGAACGTTGAGTTAATAATCAGACCTGCTAATGTTTGGTTTTTTCCGTGATGAGAAGCCAAGACAGTACCACACAGTACAGTGAGCTGAGTTTTCTCCAAATGTGTTTTCTCTTTTGACATTCAAGTTAGCCAGAAAAAAGCAATTAATGGATAAAACAATTAAGGTAGTCCTTTGGTTAGGAACAACTGTGCTGAATCACAACTTTCTGTTTACTATCCTCATTACTGTTCCTGTGGTAAATCAACTGGAAGCATGAATCATCTATAGCCTTCTCTTCTACTGCAAATTCTTTGAAGACTAGCTCCTAAATGGGTAACTTTTCCTCTCTAATATTAGATGTGCAGTACATACATTTAATTTAGATTACTTGCTTACAACACTCGTAAAAATAAAGGTGTAAAAAAAAAAGGAGGCATTTTTTTCTGTTTGTGCATAATTATATTAATTGATCGCAAGTTATTCATTTCTTTGTTTCTACAGGAATTCTGCATTAAAGTATGAGGCTTAGAAAAAGAAATTTATTATGGAAATGATCTTCCTTTTATTTTATGCTTTCTATTCTCACTGCTGCCATTCAGGGAGTTATTTGAGGTTTGACATTTTGTTCTCTTGAAGCCATCAAATAATCCTTTTTTTTGGTGATGTGTGAAGGTACACTGAATGAAGCTAAAAACTGTTGCATATCATAATAATAAGGTAATACTAATTTATTTGCTACAAAGCAAGAAATTTATTTTGGAAGAAAATATTTAACACATTTATGCATTTAATCAGAAAAAAACGTGCACTGCAAACAAAGGTAAGCATCGTGTTTCTGTTTCTCATACGGGAAAACTAAAGGGAAAAGAAGCGAAAACAGAAAGGTGGAAAAAGGAACTATGTCTCTTGGAGAATAGCATATTGGTTTTTTTTTACTCCAGCCAACTAACAGCTCAGGTATTCTTAAGATTCTTGTATCACAGCAAAGGAGAGCACCACACACCTGGAAAA
>JANHGB010050261.1:0-27106 GCA_026283785.1 Coracopsis vasa | reverse complement strand
TGGATCAGATGGCACATCAGTCCCACAGGAGTAAAAGGCTTTAGTAGATGCCGGTGCATAGTGTACCCTGATGCCATCAAACTATCAAAGGGTTGAACCCATTTGTATTTCTGGAGTGACAGGAGGATCCCAAAGGTTGACTGTACTGGAGGCTGAAATCAGCCTGACTGGGAAGGAGTGGCAAAAGCAACCCATTGTGACTGGTCCAGAGGCTCCATGCATCCTTGGTGTAGACTACCTCAGGAGAGGGTACTTCAAAGACCCAAAAGGATACTGATGGGCTTTTGGTATTGCTGCCTTGAAGACAGAGGAAATTGAGCAGCTGTCCACCATGCCTGGTCTCTCAGAGAATCCGTGTGGGGTTGCTGAAGGTTGAAGAAGTGCCAATCATGACCACAACAGTGCACCAGCGGCAATATCGCACCAACCGAGACTCTCTGATTCCCATCCATAAGCTGATCTGTAGACTGGAGAGCCAAGGAGTGATCAGCAGGACCCGCTCACCCTTTAATAGTCCCATATGGGCTACTCCTACCCTATCCCTGCTGATTGCCTGGATCCCCTCAGGGGAAAGCTCTCAGCCTTGCCGCATTCCCTGCACAAGATGGGCTCTCCAGCGCTCAGGCTGCAGCTGGAGCTCAGCAACAGCCATTTCCCTTTTATTAAGTTAACAAATAAATGCCCTGCTGGAAAGCAGGCAAGCTCCATTGATTCACACCTCCCCCAGGACCCATCACTTTGCTGTATTTTAATATGTATTAGGCAAGAAAGAGACATGCATTTCCCAGTTTGGCTGGGCTGGGGAGCCTCTAGAGCAAGATCCCAGCAAAGAGATGGCCTGGGGAGATGGGGCTGCCCCAGTGCTCAGTGCCTGGGCCACTGGGCAAAACCCCAGGGCAGATTTATTCTTGGAAAGGAATAACCTCAGTTGCTACTTGCTAACAGACATAATGGACAGTGTGTAGGCAGCGCTGGTCAAGTGCTGTGCTCCCCTTGGCATCTCTGGCCTGTCCCTTGGAAAGCAGTGGAGTTGTCTGGAAGATGCGTAAGACTCTCCTGTGGGCCGGGCTCATCAGTGCGTGCCCAAGCCCAAGAGTGGTGTTTAGAGATATCTGGTGACACAAATCACACTGCAGTGACCAGCTCTCCCCTTGGTTAGACCCAGGGCTGCTGCACTGAGCTGAACATGCTCTTATGCCTCTGCCCATACCCAGCTGGGAGAGTGAGTCAAGAAGCCCCCTGGGCTTCCTGCCTGGAAGATGCTTTCAGCATCTGCCCAAGTCCTCCTTGGCTGCAAGGAGGAGAAATAGGCTCCAGCAGAGACATAAGGATGCTGGGTCCAGCTGCTGAGATACCGTGAGACCCCTCCAGAGCTTGCTACTGCTCTCAAAATGACTTGTTGATAGTCATGACACAAGCACTTTGGAGTAGGGACAGACCTCCCTGCACATGGGGACTGGAGGCTGCCCCATGAATTGCTGCCAGCTCTGGTTCGATACGGTCTCACATTTGTAGCTCCCCTTCCCAGGCAGGGCTAGGCACAGGCTGTGCAGACAGGGTGGCTGAAGAAGGAAGGGACAAGGGGGATCCATGGAGTCACACAGCAGGAACACTTTAATGACCTGTCCAGCTCTTGCAAGACCCTGCTGGCACAGCATTGTCCTGTCCTGCACCAGCATCCTGGAGACCCGGCCCCAAAATCCTCCTGCAGCTGGACAGAGCCCACAGGACCCCAGGCAGAGGGAGAGCAGTGTGGCATTGCTCCAATAACCCCCTGCAAGCTCCTGAAGGGACCATGTGTGCTTGTGGATCACAGGCAAGTGGCAGCGATGGTCTTTTGGGAAGGGGCTGCTCTGAGCCCTGGAGAGCTGGCTGGTGATGTGACTGAGGTGTTCTGAGGGGCAGAGGCAGCTTCTGTAGTCTGAAGTGTTTCTCTTCCCTTTAGCAGCTCCACGGCTGCTTTCTCCACTTCATCCACCTCCAGTTGGCTGCTGGCTGCCATCTCGTCCCTCGTCACTGCTACGAAGGTTGGGTCATGGGCCAGAGCTGTGAGGCCCCCAGAGATCAGAGCCTGCAGCAGAGGACGGGATCAAAGCCTGATGTGTTCTCAGTCTGTAGACTGCGCTGCTGTGTCCCTGGCTGCACACAACCCATCCTCACCTCATGTGCTTGCTGCCCTCTGTGCTCGCCCTCATAGCTAAGCTTTGCTCCTGCAACCTCCCAGCTTGGCATGAGCATGGCACCCCTGCCAGCCCCATTCATCTCTGCCTTTCCCACTGCCCCTGCCTTACCTCCTGAATGAGGAAGGTGATGGCTGGGGTGGAGGATGCACTCGGGTCACTGTGTTCACCCCACTGGTGCTCTGAGCTGGATGCTGCTCCTGTCACTGTGCCATCCTCTCCGGGCTGCTGGGTGAGAGGAGCAAACAGCTGCAGCCTGGGCTTGGGCAATGCCCATGGAAGATCTCTCTCATGTTCATGGGGGGGGCTGTAGGTATTGTCCCCAGCCTGGACACACACTCCCACACCAGCCAAGGGCAGCCAGGGCAGTGTGGGAGCAAACCTGATGCACCCCCTTTTTTTCCCTGGCTCTGGAGCACCTAAGAGATGCTGCTTTAAGCTGTCCCTGCTTGGATGAGCACCCTGTGCTGGGGGCCCAGCTCTTTCCCAATCCTAGTGAGAAAGGAAAGCTCCAGCAAAGCTGGTTTCATGGTGGGGAGCCCTAGAGAGCGGCTCCTCCCCAGCATGTCTGTGACAGCCTTTCCCAGGAGAGGAGGGACGTTCATCCATGTCCCCATTGCTGTCTCTGGATATATCTTTACCTCCTGGGCGAGAAAGTGCAGGCCTGATGATGGGTGACTCCCAGAGGTGGCCTCTCCTCGCCTCCTGCTTGGTCTCCTCTGCAGCTTTTCCATAGGTGAGGGGTGGTTGCACTCTGGGAGAGGGATAGGAGGGGGTATCAGATGGGCATAAGAACAAGGACACCACTGCCACCCAGAGCTGGGAATGTAGTAATTAAGGGGTTTAGGAAGAACTGAAGTCCCAGTGCCTGCCCACTGCCCTTTGCTGGCTCCACACGGTTGGGAAGGAGAAGTCCCTGTTCATGGAAATGAAGACAATCTTGTGGCCCTGCTGCCCAGGGGTGGCCAGTCCTCCCCCAACCCAAGCACTGGCTCCATGTTCTGTCACCCTGGAGGGTGGAAAGGTGGAAGGAGGGTCTCATGGAGCTCCCCAGAGAGGTCTTGCTGTGCTTGGGCCTCTCAGCTAACCTCCAACTGGTTTGGGTCTGCTGCCATCATCCCCTACCCTGGTCCTTGGGCTAGTCCAGATCCCCCAGAAAAAGGAAGGATGCAGAAACTCACCCCGCACTGGATGCTTGGGTGCTGCTGGCACTGTCCTCCTCAGCACCTCATCCTCGTACTCCATCCTGGCAAGGGCAGCAAGTGGGTCAGCCTGAGCAGGGACCATGTACCGAACCCAGTTCCACCCTGAGGTGCAGCTCTCCCCACCTTCTCCACCCTGGGAAATGCAGCTGTGGGGGCATCTGGGACAGATGAACCATGTAGAGGTTCCAAGAAGTAGGATAACCCCTGTCTCTTGTATCTGTGACCAGGCTGGTGCTGGTGGCCTCTACCTGAGCTTTGGCACTCAGAGATTGGTGGGAAGGGTCATTTCTGTGATCCCTGGAGCCCTGCTGTCCACCTGGATCCTCATGGCACCAACATGGGGTGAGAGGAAGGACAAGGGTACATAGGAAGTCACACATGCTGACATGCAGAGATATACACCAGTCCTGGAGCTACCCTGTATGTTCTGGGGACACCTCTAGGTGTGCCAGGCTGGGGTACAGGAACCAGCAAAGGGTGCCTGCTCTTCCTGTCCCCTTGCCTGGACCCTGGTTCACACCCCAAGGGCTGTGAGCACAAAGCTGCTGTGTCCATGGAGCCACTTCCATGGCCAGCAGTTAATTCCTCCCCCAGTCTGCAACTCAGAAACTTCTCCAGACCTTACCCATCCACAAGTACCCTGGGCAAGACCAACATTGAGCACAGCCCCTCTGGGAACTGCCAGGCACAGCCCAGCTCTGCCCACACGAGGCTCCCCAGCCCTTACCCCTCCACCCAGTTGTTTCTGTTGGCGTTGTTGATGTTGGTGTTGCCTTCCTGAGGGAAGTCATCGAGGAACACAGGGGAATCGAGGTCCTCACTGCCCACCTCTGTGAACTGCAGTGGCCTCTGACTGGCCACGTGTGGCTGCAGGGGGCTGCTGGGCTCCAGGAAGCTGTCAACTTGGCCAAACAAGCCACCAGTCCTCTGCAAGCAACAGGGAGGGCATCAGGGGAGGCCTGAAGCTCTGGGGCCATTCCCATGAGAGGAGACATTTGGGAATGCCTGTGGGAACAGCAGCCTCTTTGCCCATCTTTCTGGTCGGAATTTGCAGGGTGCACAGTTTCCAAAGCCTCACTGCCCAGGTGGGGAAACTGAGGCACTGAGGGGTGATGGTCATCAGCAGTGCTGGGATGAGAGCCACCCCTGTGCATGACAAATCCTGCCACCTCCGGGGGACAGCCAGAGCCAGTGGCACCTCTGGAGGTGCAACACCACAGAAGAAGGTGTAACACCAAGGCTGCCCAGCCTGTCCCAAAGGCTTCCAGGGAAAGGGAAGTGAAACTGCTCCTGCTCTGGTGCTGATGACACCTGAAGTGTCCTGCATTGGCCTGTGAGAAGGTGTGAATGGGGCCTTCCACACCATGGGTAAACATTCAGTACAGCCCTGCAGGGTCCTTTTAGAGAGGGGAAACTGAGGCAGGGAGCAGGTTGCTCAGGATGAATCAACCAAGATATCCTGATGTTCAGGGAGACAGAAGTGCAGATCCATCCTTGTAGTCCACACTGACTTTCATGGTGAGGTTCACCTCTGCGGACTGTCCTCCAGCTGGTGGTAGGTGTACTGACACACCACCAACACATCCAAAAAGCGGGCTGGATGGGATCTGAGGAGTGTACTCACCCTGTATATTCCTTCCTCCATGGCAGCTTCCACCATTGCTCTTTCCAGCTCCTCTTCAGCAGTCAGGTCCCCAGATATGGCCCGACGGATTTCAGGAGCAGCTTCTTCTTCAATGCTCCTCAGCCCAGCCTGGTGGAGACAAAAGAAGGCATGGCTGGATGTGGCCTGGCCCCACCAGCCCTCTCACTTTGGGCTTTGGAGAGGGAAACATGATGGAGCATGCTCACCTGGTAAGCCATGGTCTCCTACCAGGAACAGGCCATCGGTGGCCCTGCAACTGCCTGGCTCTCTGCTTGGTGAAGGAACTTCCAGGCTAATGCTGTCCCACAAAGGGGTGTGCTATGAGCAGCCTGATGAAGGGTTGCACTGGTGATGCCCAAGGGGTAGCTGTGGCTTTGACCCTGATCTGGAGATACCTGATCTGGGGCCTGGCTCTTTTCCTTGCCTTGCACTTTTGGTCTTTTATCCCTACAAGTGATTTCCTCCCTGTAGGGTTAGAAGACATCCCATCCCACCCTGACAGCATCCTTCAGGGCTACTGTGCAGGCTTCTCTGACTGCAGTGGTCCTGGTCAACCCCTCTCCACCTGATGTAGCACCAGGCAATGAGACATGGTATAGAAAGCACCAGGCACACAGAACTATCCATGACACATAGTGGATGGGGAAAAGGAGAAGGTCCTGGGAATGAAGAAGAGTAGGTGGAGAAGGGCCTGGATGAGCAGCATTCAGCCCAGACACTGGTCTGTGGTGGGGGCTTCCAGGTCTTCGTAAGGCATCTGCTGAGCCCTCTCTCCAGCCAAAGTCAGCAGGGCAGGGAGTTAAAATCTCCTTTGTTTCTGGAGTCACCTGCACCCTGGAGACTCAGGTAACCCTCAGTGCTCATGGCCAGTTCAGCACTGTTTCATGTGGGGCTACCTCATTTCCAGAAGTCCTTACGTTTATTGAATCTCTTGTAAATCACCCTGGACTTTCCTGAGATGGGAGAAGCCTCTTCACTGGAGGAAGCTTTCCCAGAGCTCCTTTTCACACGCTGCCTGCCCCCAGGAAGGGGGTCACCTCTCCAACACCACCTTAATGCTACCAACCTGGATCTCCACAGGGTTCTTCTTGGGCCGGTACCCATAATACTCCTCCTGGCGCTTCATGAACTTCCTGAAATGCTCTTGGATGAGGAAAGTAGCGTAGAATTTGCCCACTGTCACCTCATCATCTGGAGGGGAGGAAACCAACATGAGGATACTGCCTATCACAAGGCCCTGACTTGTCAGAGCAGCTGAGACCTCAGCCAAGTGCTGTTCTGCCCCTCTGGGAAGTACCACCAGGTAACACACCTCCAATAGGAGGGATAACCTGGTCCAAGAGCTTCATACTGGTTCGCTTCCAGATCTTTTTGATAATGGCTCTGAGCTCCTCATTGGCCTGCTCAAAGTTACCTGCGAGAAAAGAGCAGATCATTCACAGGGGAACATGAACATGAGTGAAGACAAACGATGGGAAAACCTAGCCAGACTCCTGCAGGGTGTGACAGCTCCTCTCCAGCCTCCCCACCCAACAAGAATTAGCTTTGTAAGAATAAGGCTTTAGTTTTAGCAGAAAGACTTTTAACTACAGAGTCACACCTAGCAAATGGGTAGAACATCAGTGTCACTGTCTCTGTTCTGGTGATCAACAACCGATTTCAACCTCCCCTTTGGTGTTTACACAGGGTTTACCATTCCTGTTCACCTGCAATCCCAGTCTGTTCCCATGCGTGCTCTGGATCTCACGTGCTCCTTCCAGAGCTGCCATCACTGTGTGGAGGCCATGTTCCCCACTCCAGCTATGGGGAAATGTTGCCACTCCATGCCATGCTGCTGGAGGACTCCAACCCCACCGCTGTCCAACCTCACCTCCTGCCAGAGCTGCCAGCCCAGCCACAGAGCTGCTTGTGTGGTACTGCCTAACCCACAGGCATGGAAACAAGCTGTTGTAGCATCTTCCCAAAGCAGGGCTTTGCAAACCATGTTGCTGGCAAGGAAGGGGGTAAAAACAACTCATCCCCAGCAGACCTAAACTCAGGAATTCATAAATTTCAATTTGAGATTCTAAATACATGGAGAAATGCACAACTGGATGGCTGGTGCTATGCCAGGGGCAGGGGAAGGTCAGACTACACACAGTAGCTGTGGCAGGGACAGGAACAGTCAGAACTACTTCTGAGCTGTGGAATTGGTTCACTCTTCAGGGCTGCAACTAGTAATATCCTCCAAGCCTTGTCTGAGTAGCCCCATGCATGTGCCTACGGTCTCTAGCCCAGTGAGATAATGAACAGGAAGCCAAGGGTTGCACCAGAAGTCTAAGCCCCATGGGTAAGTGCTCCAAGATCCCAGGATGGAGTGGGGAATGATGTGTAACCAGCACCTTGCAGCACAAGGAGAGGGTCCCCCCAGTCAGGCTGTAGAGGCAGAGAGGAGCATCACTTACCTTCTGTCTTGATCTTGAGGGCTGTCCTCACCAGTGCAAAGAGAGTTGCATTGAAGGTGACAGTGCCATCGCTGTTGAGGGGCATGTTCATGCACACCAGACGCTGCACAGCAAACCAACAACTGTGACCCAAGCAGGAGAGCACGAGGCTGGCAGGTCCCTGCAGACACAGCCTGGCCTGGCCACAGCGCAGCCACGTTACCCGGTAAAGGCTCTTCTTGGGGCACCGAGCTGCTGGCCAAGGAGCCCTCCCAGCCTTACCCTCCCTGCCCAGTGAGGCTCTGCAAGACCGACACCACTCATCCAAACCAGGCAGCTAAACCAGACCAAGGTGAGGGGAGAGCCAGGGCACATCTGTGGAAATAACCCAATGCTGCCATGGGAGGAAATCACAAAATCATTGAATTGTCTAGGTTGGAGAAGACCTTTAAGTTCATTGAGTCTAACCATTTACCCAGCACTGCCAAGGCCACCACTAAACCATGTCACTAAGGGCCTCGTCTACATGTCTTTTAAATACCTTCAGGGATGGTGACTCCACCACTGCCCTGAGTAGCCTGTTTCAATGCTAGACAACACTTTCAGTGAAGAAGTTTTTCCTACTACCCAGACTAAACCTCCCCTGGTGCAATCTGAGGCTGTTTCCTCACATCCTATCACTAGCTACTGAAAAGAGACTGACCTCCACCTCACTACAACCTCTTTTCAGGTAGTTGTAGAGAGTGATAAGGTCTCCCTTGAGCCTCCTTTTCTAAACAACCAGCCAGCAAGAGACCCAGCATTGCTCTCAGGGATATAGGAGTCATTCTGCATTGCGCTCCACCACCCAAACAGCATCCCAGTTTGTTGTGAGGGATCTGGGGATCCCTCCTGGCTTACAGCAGTGCCTGAGGTCCTGCCCATGTGGGTTACACTTGAAACTCACACAGGCTCTGGATTTGTGCAGAATGAGCTGGGAAAAGTGAACTCATGGCTCCTACACAGCCAGTGTTTCCAGCTCCCTCAGTGCTATCAGCCCTTGGAAACAAACTTCCACAGCCCAGGTGACACGGCTGGGTGCTTGGGCCCAGCACTGTCCTCCTGTACCAGCATGGCTTGGGAGTCCCCCTGCACTGAGGGCTCTGGGTTGGGCAGAGACCAGCCCACTGCCATGCCCCTTGGTGTGGGGGTGAACACAGGCCAGTCCTTATCTTCAGGAGCCTGAAACACATCAGCTCTATGCATATTGACAGCACCTCTCCTTGCCCCCAGAATACACTCCTCTGTTCAACAGGAGAGGTCAGAACATGTGTATAAACCATGGCACTGGGAAGCTGGCTGGACTGGCACCCTCAGCTCCCTGGGGAGGATGCAGACAGGTTGGGGAAGGTGTCCCTGTGCCCTCACACCCCACCAGCCCCTTGGCTCTTACCTTACACGCTACACGGTGTGGACAGAACTTCCCAAAGCCCAGGGGAGGCTGGATACGTCTCAGCAGAGTCACTACATCCAAGTGTTTGATTCTGCCCCTGCAGAGGCAACACACTGCATCAGCAGTGTAGTGTCAGGCACAGGGACAGTGGTTCAAGGCAGGGGCTCATGGGTTCAACCCTTGTGGCCTGGTCCATGCTCTTGCAGTGGGCAAATCCCTACACTTCCCTCAGCTTCTATTGTAAGAATCCCTACACTTCCCCACTGCACCAGGCAGCAAATAAAGGTGTCCAGTGGCATGATAAAAGTTTGCAGCATCACCAAGGATGGATGAAGAGAGGACTGGAAGTCTTGTGTCTCCAAACATCCTGATGGCTTGTATCAGCCCTGGAATATGCTGGCAAGTCCACATCCACCTCCGAGATGGTGGGATGTAACTCTTGGAGTGCCACAGCTCACACTGCCATGTGTGTCCCAGGGCATCGCACCCCAGGAGATCCCCTCCACTCATCCCCTGTCACTTACTTGGCCTCGGGGTCGTACTCAGCCCAGATCCGTTTGAACTCATCCAGGTGATGGGGCCCAAGAATGGACCAGTCACGTGTGAGGTAGTCAAAGTTGTCCATGATGACGGCCACGAAGAGATTAATGATCTGAGGAATGTGAAAGATGCAGGTTAGGACAGGGCCAAGCACTGTGGGCAGAGCCATGGGAAAACACAGGCAGAAATGTTTGGGAGAAGGGGTTTGGGATCCCCTGAAGCCAGGTGGTGCTGTGAGTCACCCCATGCAGAGATGGGCCTCCCACCCAAGGAGACAGAGGCTGCAGCAGGCATAGGGCACATCTTCCCTCTCTGCCCTTGCAAGAGCCAACACAGACACATGTGGATGGCAGCACAGGGGGGTTGTGGGAAGAAAGTAATGGGAAATCTTGGGTCCCACAGAAGTGTCGTGCTGGCTTTACAGCATGGCTGGGAGGTGGGCTGGGAATGATCTGTTCAGGCTAGATATCACAAAGAAGTTCTTCCCTGTGAGGGTGCTGAGGCTCTGGCACAGGATGCCCAGAGAAGCTGTGGCTGCCCCATCCCTGGCAGTGTTCAAGGCCAGGTTGGACACAGGGGCTGGGAGCAAGCTGCTCTAGTGGAAGGTGCCCCTGCCCGTGGCAGGGGGGTGGAATTGGATGAGCTTTAAGGTCCTTTCTAACCCAAACCATTCCACGATTCTATGATGCTCCTAGGAAGAGGGTGCTGTGGGCTCAGTCCAATGAGATGCAAGGTTAACTCAACACCAGGGGCTGCTCAGGGCCAGGATGGGGGTGCAGAAGGGAGCCCCATGGGAGGTCACATACCAGGAAGGCACACAGCATGTAGAAGCTGATGAAATAGAAGTAGGCAAAGCCGGTGCCACAGGTGTACTCCTCGCCCTCGTTGAAGTCTGACTCAGGGTCACAGAGCTTGCCGTAGCTGCAGTCCAGCAGGATCTCCTGCCAGGCCTCACCAGTGGCACACCTGAGCAGAGGGGATGTGTGCTGGTCTCTGACTGCCCTGGGCAGGAGCTGGGCACACAGGGTGGGCTGTGGCCATCTCAGCACAGAGAGGAACAGGGAACCACTGGGAAAGGAGCAGTGAGGATGCTGCGCTTGCTGTGCTGCTGTAGGGGGTCTGCTTTTAGAAGCTCCAGAGTGAGCTCCAGAGTGTTTGGAGTCAAGGAAAGCCTTGGGCTGAGCCCTTGCTTCTTCCTGAGTTTCTTTACAATTCACAAATCAATAGGACAAGGGGTGATGGTTTAAACTTAAGCAGGGGAAGTTCAGGTTAGATCTAAGGCAGAAGTTCTTTACTATGAGGGTGGTGAGGCACTGGCACAGGGTGCCCAGAGAAGTGGTGGCTGCCCCATCCCCGGCAGTGTTCAAGGTCAGGCTGGACAGAGCTTTGGGTGACATGACCCCTGCCCATGGCAGGGGGTTGGAACTGGATGATCTTAAGGTCTTTTTCAACCCAAACCATTCTATGATTCTATGAATTAAAATCCAGTCTGAGAAGGAAGCATTCAGAATAGAAACTCCAAAGTGCCCTTCTCCTGCAGTTCAGCCACACCAAGCAAACCAAGAGCCACTCCTGAAATGCTGCCACTGTTGCAAGAGATTTTTCTGTAGGGCAGGAAAGAAATCAGCTATGGCCATGCTGGTCTCCCTCACTCTGAGCTGGGGGGCTCCCCTGCTGAATCTGTGCCTGTGGAGCTGCTTGCTCACCAAGCCAAGACTGACCTGAAGAGCAGCAGAACAGCCTGTGGGAAGGTTTGGAAGTTGTTGTTTCGGTTGATCTGGGTCCCGTCCACCATGGCAATCTTCCCAAACATCTGTAAATCACACTGTCAGGTCCCCAGTATCCTTTCTCAGGCATTGACCACCCTCCAGAGTAGCCCTGAGCTCCTCTTCCTCCTGTTTACTAGGCTTTGGGTATGCCCAAAAGAGACTGAGACCAGGGTGTGGGTGCTCTGAGGCTCCTTGGATATTCCTGCTTATGCTGAAAATGCCCCTGTCTGTGCTGCACATCATCTGGGCCAAGGAGACAAAGTCTTATGAACCAGGTACAAGCATTGGTGACTGTGTCTAGATTGTGGCCTGACTCCAGAAATGCCATTTGCTGTATGGCTCAGTTGCCGTATTTGCAGCCTGGGGATAGGAGGGGGCTGCTGGGACTGTAAGCATCCTTACAGACCAGGGTGAAATGGTCCCATCATGTACAAAGTCCCAGGGGGTGCCTGGCAGAGGACCTAATCCCTCTTCATCCCACCTCCCCAGATGCCATCAGGTTCAAGGCATCTGTTCAACAGCAAATCCCACCCCTGTGCTCTCACCTGCATCCCGATCACAGCGTAGATGAAAAAAAGCATCACAATCAGCAGGGCTACGTAGGGCAGAGCCTGTGACAAAAGGACCATAGCTCACATGAGACATCAGCCCAGCATCAACACAACCCAGAGACCAGAGGTAGGGTCTGGAGCTACTGCATGAGGCTAGAATCCAGGGCTCTGTGTGGGGAGGGAACAGCTTACTTGTTGCCTGTTCCTCTAACCACCCTCCCACTAGCCCCATTCTCCAGTTCTCATGCATTGGAGGTTTATGCCAAAACCCAAAGGAGAACCATGCCTCTGCAGCTGGGATGAAAACTAAGCACAACCCAGGGATGCCCAGGGCTGAGGGAGCTGCCCAGGCTCAGGGGCTGTGTGCTGAGATGCTGCAGCATGCCCTTGGGCTACCCACTGGGTGCAGAGCCCATCCTTGATGAGATGAAGTCTGATGGGCCCAGGCAGGCCCTGCCTGCTTGCTTTGACACACAGTGATGTCAGGGAGATCCCCTACATCTTCCCATCCATACAGCCCATGTTCTGCTACAGAGCACAAGCCCCTGGTCCAGTCTGAGGCTCAGTGCTCCTGCCAGCACTGGAGATTTCCTCCTCTGCCTGGTGAGGACAGACTGTTCACCCAGTTAGTGTGTGGATCACAGAGGTTGCTGCCACCCCTGGGCATGTGCTTGTCTGGGAGGGGAGCACTGCTCCTCACATACCTGAAAGGACTTGATGAAGGTCCAGAGGAGGGTCCTGACGCCTTCTCCCCGGCTCAGCAGCTTCACCAGCCGCATCACCCGAAACAGACGGAAGAAAGTGATGGAGACGCGGGAGTCATCGTCGGAGTCCTGCATGCAGAACACAACACTGGGAGGGCAGCAGGTGCTGAGGCCTCCAGGCAGACAAGGAGGGGTCCAGGTCCTGGAGGAAGGGTTACAAGGTTCCCCCAGGCACCAGCCTTTGTCTGCACGAGGACCAGTCTTGAAAGGGGACGTGCCGGTACTTTCCCACCAGCCTTCCTAATGAGTTCATCTCCCCAGCCCCATGGTCTCACATCTCCACCCCTTGGGCTGCTCCAGATGCCTGGTTATGGGTATGAGAACAGCCCCTTAGTTAGAGGGATGGGACACTGCAGGGAGAAAGGCATGCTGGAATGCACACTGGGAGAGCTATGCTGTTCACCACGCACCAGACAGGACCAGTTTGCTTCAGGCTCTCACCCAGCATGTGCCATATGGGATGCTCCCACCTCAGGTTCTATTTGTAAGGTGAGCTGTAGGTGAGGCACCAGGCACACAAAGGGCTAATGATGGGTATTTACACACAGAAAGGTTGGTTTGAGAATGTCCTAGCTGGGCTTTTATGGACCAAAGGAGCAATTGAAGGCAAGGTGGCTTTGAAGGGGTGCTGCCAAGTGTCACCTCTATCTGCAGTGACGCCTACTGTCTTGGAAGGGCAAAAAGACATGTCCCAGGGCTGGGGACAACTGAGCTCCTGGGCTCAAAGGGCCAGGTTTGGTCTTGGACCACCTGGGACTCTGGGGGCTTGGTTACCTGCTCCCTTGGTTGCTCCAGCATGGCACAGCCTCAGCTCCAGCCTCTGCCACCAGGAACGATATGCAGCCCTTCCTGGCCTCTGCCAGGCCTCTGTCCATCACTGCTCCATCTGTCCATCACATCTCCATCACTGCTTGGGATTCCTCTCCCACTGCCCCCTCATCAGCTGTTGCTGGATTTCCCCTCACTCCCATCATCCAGCCTACCTATTCCCAGCTATTTCAGGGCACAAAATCCAGCTGTGAATATCTGTCCCAGCAGCTCCATATTCCCCAGTCTGGCATTTCTGAGTTCCCAGGACTGCACTGGAAAACACCATCTCATCTCCCCACTCCTCTTTTTTTTGCCTTTCACTCTCCTAGTGCCCAGCACAGAGGTCAGAAACATCTCATAAGCTCCAGTGCACCATGTCCTCAGTGCCCAGTGCAGGCCAGCTTTCCCTCTGCAGTCACCAGCACCATGGTCCTCGACCCTTGGGAAGAGGCTCCAGCACATGAGACCTTGCTGCCAGCCCCTCCCCATTTTCCAAGCTTCTATGGGCCATCCCATGGTACCCCCATCCCACTAGTGGTCTCAGCCACCAGCACATAAGGCCAGCAGCTGCGGGACACAAGCAGCTCCTGGGGAAGGCATGGTGCAATAGGCACCCCTCTAACCATTTATCCAGCTAACAGTGTCAGAGGCTGCATTCATGCAGGTAAATCCCTTCAGGCCTTACACAGACAGGGCAATGGTCAAAGAAACCAAGGCCAACTGTCCTTCCCTCAGCAGCCATAGACACCTTTGTTAGATGCTCCGTTCAGGTCAGGTACCAGTGCTGGGAGGTGAGTTTCTGCTGGGCCAGCAGATAGAGCCAGGAGGGCTGAGGAAGAGCCCGGCACATCTCAGGATGGGAAGGAGTGTCTGTGTGGAGTGTCTCATCCCAGGTCCCTCTCAGGAAGGGGACAGCTACACCCTAGAGAGAGCAACTGGGTCTGGTGTGTTTTAATGCCATGCAGGACACATGCAAACACCAGTCACAGGCACATTGGCAGGACCATGGGCAGCGAGGTGGAGAGGGGCACACCACAAGCACATGCAGCTGATATTTACAATGCTATCGCAGCCTCCGCCAAGGCAGTACAATCCACCACTGGATGCAAGAACAGTCTGTCAAGAGAACAAGAGAGTCAGCAGGAGAAATGGTGCAGAAATGAGAGGGAGGAAAGGATGGCTGGTTGCAGAAGAAGAAGAAGACACAGAAAGAGAAGAGTGGGATGGAAACTGGGGACAACAGGAAGAACATAGGGGAAGGACAGACAGAGACCCACCATCACTCAGGCTCACAGACAAGGTGACTTTTGAAGGACAGAGGTGTCCAGGAATACCAGGGAAACACAGTGATCATGAAGGACTTACTTACACACTTCTGTACCTCACTGCATCTCCCCTGCTGTGACATACACATCACAGGGGCAGGGGTGTATGGGCCAGGAAATCTGAGCCAAACCTCAGGACTGTGTAATTTTGCTTCCTCAGGTCAGGTCCATGGATGCTGCAAGTGGGATATGAAGGCAAGCTAACCAGATCAAGTGATGGCAGGAGGCTTTGGGTAGACTGGGAGGGCTGGTGCTTGTGAAGGGGCTGAGCTTCCAGGGCAGGCACGGCCGGAGTGACCCAGGAGCATGGACACTGCCAGTTTCCTACACTTTAGAGCCTGGGGTAGCACTGCCAGAGGGGCCCCCATCCCTACCTACCTCCTGCCTCAGACACCTCAGTACCCCTGGGCTTTGGGGGAACTCAAAGATCATGGTGGACTTGGCAGTCCTGGGTTGAAGGTTGGACTTGATGATCTTAAAGGTCTTTTCCAATCTGGTTGATTCTATGATTCTGTGATTGAAGAGCTGTGAGGATCAGACTGTGGTGGCCAGCAGAGAACCCCTGACAGCACAACACTCCTCACCACTTCACCCTGGCAGCCGCACACAGAGAGACATTAGGGAGGAGAAGAGAGGTAGAATGGAAAGACATGAGAGAACAGACTTTGCAAACCAGAGGTGCGTGCCCAGGTGCTACCAGGAATGGCTTGGCTGCTGCAAGGTGTCACCCACCACCCCTGCAGCCTGCAGCAGCTGGGTGAGCTATGGTAGGTGCAAGGGTTGCAAACAGCCCCTGGGGACCAGAGGTAACAGACCCAACTTGCACTCACCTCTCAGCACGAAGGAGGACTTACCAGTAAGGGAGGTTGCCCCCCTGCCACCTAATCCCCCTACACATCACCAGGTGGCTGGGAAAATGTGATGATGCTGGGAGAGATGTGGGCTGGATGGAGAAAAAAGCACATGGAGGAAAGGCGAGGCAGCCACAAGAGGCTCTGCTCTCAGGGCACATAGAAGGTTACTGGGGCATGAGACTTGCCAGAGCAGATCTGCCTGTGACAGAGGCCCCTGAAGAGCTTGGGAGACTAGGAGGGAGATCAGTGTTCTCAGTGACCCCAGCACCCAGACCTGGGGGAGATCAGGGAAGGTCAGGCCATATAGGACCGTTCTTGAGACCCTGCCTGGCCTTCCTGCACAGTCCTGCCACTGCCAGAGGAGTGCAAGTACCTGATTAGTCCCTGTCAGCCCAGCAAGGGCACTGGACTCCTTTGGGTGCCTTTGACCTATGTCTCTGGCATCCCCACAGGCCCACGGCTAAGCACAGCAGCACTTTGGCATCTGCCAGCTGACCTGGTCTCTTGTTCCACAGGGACTGAAAATCTTTGCCCAGTGACACCTAAGGGTGCCTAAAGCACTCTTTGAACTAAATTGCTGAGTGACAACAGGATGGTGAAGTAGGTAGCACACTAGGAAATTATACCCTACAGACAATGGGAAACCAGCTCACAGGTGCTGAGGGACAAAGGATGGAGGTCTTGGAGGACCTGGTGACAGATAAAAGCTGCTGGCACTGGCATGAGATCTGGGAGCTCATCAAGGCTGAGAAGCCCAGAGGCTGGAGAACAGTAGCAGCAGTGTGCAGGACTGTGCAGAGAGGAACGTGTTGCTGTCACAGGAGAGGAAAATGAATAGTTTTGCTCACCCCAGCTCTGTGAGGCCTAGACCACCCTCCAGAGAAGAAGGTGACTGCCACCAAGGGCCCCTAAACACCCTTTTCTCCCCAGCACAGAGAATGGCTGCAGGCCACTCTGCACAGGGGTGGCAGTGGCAGCAGCTCTGCCAGACACAACCCTGCTCCTGCAAGGAGACAGCATGCAAAGTCACTAGAGAGGGTTAATCTAGAACATACCCCATCCTACAGCTGCTTCTGGAGTTACCATCACATCTGCTAAATACAGCCCATGACTTCGTGGTGCAGGGGGACATTTTCAGTGCCAGACACGGGGGGTGGATGTCCCAGTGCTATGAAAGGCAGTGGCACATTGACTGCCCAGCACTGCTCTGAAAATGCTCCCAGCAGAGCCTTTCCCATATAGCCACTGCCTGCAGCCACACAGCCATGCAGGTTATATGGTGTAGAGCTCTGGAAGAGTGTCTAAAGTAAACACATACACACATACACAGTCAGGATGTGTATATGGATGAATCCCTGTATAAAGGGACACACACAAAAGCCTTGCAATTTGATGTGCCTGACTCTCTCTTTCATGGGACAGCAGTGTCCTGTGGGTGCAGGGAGCTGGGGAAACCCTTTTTCCTGCTGTGTGTGGTCAGTCCTGAGTGAGTAGACTGTTTTCCATAGGATCTCAGGGGACAGGATCACTCGCCACAGGGCATAGCTTCAGGTGGGTGCTGACAGTGGTGCTGCAGGAACAGGAGCAGCCCAACACTTACGTCAATCTCATTGAGGATGACATCAATGATGCTGCCAATCACTATGAGGAAGTCAAAGACATTCCAGGGGTCCCCAAAGTAGCCCTGTCAGGGAAGAGCCACAGATGAAGAGTGAACATCCAAGGGTTAAATCAAAGAGGAGAGAGATGCTGGTTCCCAGAAGGAGGAGTATCAAAAGGATCACCAGTGACCCCTGGCACCTCAGTGAGAGCCAGAAAAAGGGATGGTGGTCAGACATTTTACCCTCTAATCAATTGTTTGGGCCTGTCTTACAACAGTAGGAAATGAGGAAGGTAGATCAAGGTGGCCACACCAATGACAGATGACCCCAAAGATGGGAGCAGTGGCTGGCTGGCTTGGGTTGCATGTGGCTAGCAAGGGTAGCCCTGACAAACAGTAGTCTTTCCAGAGCAGGTCCTGTGCACGGGGTTCCCAAGGGTCTTACAAGGAGTTCTCTGGATGTGGAGGCCTGGGGGTGCTTGTACTTAAGTGATGCCAAATGCAGGGTAAATGGACCCCCCCCGGCCTGGCCTGGGGCCCTCTTCTGCTCTCCGGACCATGCTCTCCCCTTACCTTGGCTTTAAAGGCCATGAGCTTGAGGATCATCTCCAGGGTGAAGAGAACGGTGAAGGCCACATTGAGGATGTCTGAGATATGGTTCATTTCTGGAGATTGATTGTAATGCTGAGAAGGCAGAAGGAGCCACGTTAGCCTATGGCAGGTCCAGCCTCTGTTGTGAGCTCAGAGGTGTGTGCTGGATGCAGAATACCCTCCCAGGACTATGGCTTATCAATGCTCAGCAGAAAGGAAATTTCCCCCATGCAGCCCCTTCTCTGGGCTCCCCACATCCAACCAGCCACACTTTGCCCCAGGGGTACTGAGCACACACCACAAGCTTTGCTGTGTAGGAAAGATCTTCCCCACAGAAGCTCTCTTGGAGGTAACTGACCTGTCTTCTGTTGTGGACACCCCTCCACCACCCATGGTGAGCACTGTGCCCCTTACCTGCATGCCTAGGCAGATGGTGTTGAGCAGAATCAGGAAGAACATGAGGTACTCAAAGTAGGAGGAGGTGACCACATACCAGATCTGGTACTGGTAGGGGTTCTTGGGGATGTAGCATCGCAGCGGGCGAGCCTTCAGCGCATACTGCACACACTGGCGCTGGGGAAAGGAGGGCAGATGTGACTCCAGGATAGTGCCAGGGGCACAGGCAGAGGCTCAGCACCACCAGCACCACTGCACGTCCCCACAGGCACAAGCTGGATCCCCCACTTTTTTCTCAGCCCCATGACTGGGCCGGGGGGGTCACTTGAGTGATGATGTCTCAGGTAATTGCTGTGCTTTCTGCAAACACAGCTCCAGAGCACCCACATGGGACCAGGTTTCCAAAGCCACTGCTTGTCTCCAAAGGTTGCTGTGCTGCACCCCTCCAGTCCTGAGCCTGGCCTCTCAGGACTGACCAAGAGCAGCCTGAAGACATCACATGAAACAGAGGTGAGGGGGGCACTGAGTTTTCTCCCTGCACCTGAGAGGTGCTAAGCAGGCTCTTCGCTCCCCATCAGGCCATGGCCATCACTGCTGGGCTCATGTGCAGCTCACATCACTCCCAGCACCCTCATGTCAAGGTGCCCATGATGTCTCTGCAGGCTTGCTTGCTCCTCCCCAGCATATGCCACATCCTCTCCCAGTGCTGGTCTCACTTCTGCTTCATTCAACCTTGATAACCCCAGCCAGGATCACAGCATGACAGCATCACAGAGGGGCTGACAGACAGAGGTGCCTCTGGAGATGGTCTAGTTGAAGTTCCCTTCCCAAAGCAGGGGCAGCTAGACCATGCTGCCCAGGACTGTGTCCAGTTTAGTTTGAATACCTCCAAAGATGGAGACTTCACAACCTCTCTGGGCAACTTGTTCCAATCTGCCCTTCTCTTGGAAGGTTTCTGTTGTGCCAGGCATGGGGCCAGCTGACCCTGTTCTAGCAGTGACCATACCTGGGCCAGGTTAAGCTCCTCTGCCCCAGCCTGAATCAGTGCTGGCCCAACTTGCCCTGTCCCAGCAGTCCCATTACCTGATTCTTGTCCAGCTCACAGTTCTTGTATTCGTTCTCCCCTTGCTCCTGGAAGGTGACAATGACAAAGCCCACAAAGATATTCATCATGAAGAAGGCAATGAGGATGATGTAGATGATGAAGAACATTGCAATCTCCAGCCGGTAGTTGTAGATAGGGCCTGTATCCTCAGCATTAGTGTCAATGGCCATGTATAGCAGCCTACAGGAGGGAAAGCAAGGCCACAGAGACCCTAATTAGGTTGGAAAGACCATTTCTGCTCTTGAAGGTTATGAAGAGCTCTAGGGACATCTCAGATCAGTGGCACAGTGCTGCTGGGATGACCTTGTGAGCTCCACAGCCACTGCCAGCATGGCTAGCCCTGCTCCTCAGCCTAGGCAGCTCTTCTTTCTTTATCATGATAAATGCCTACAGCAGTGATGTGCTCCCACCACAGACCAACCCCTCAGGAGGCCTCAGACTCACTCTGGCCAGCCCTCGAAGGTGGAGACAGTGAAAAGGGACATCATGGCTGAGAATACGTTGTTGAAGTGGAAGTTATTGTGCAACCAGACACGCTGCTGCAGCTCGATCTGTGTGGGATCACCATCCACGTAGTTGATGAAGTAACCCCTGCAGCAGAACGGATGTGGTGGTCACCAGGCAGGGCTCCCTTTCAGCCCACCCACTGCAGTGCTGGACCAGGGCTCTCTGATCCCTGGGAGGGGAGGACAGCCCTGTGCTTGTTTCAGATCTACCCCAGGGAGAGGGAGAACAGCATGAGACCTTTGCTCTGCTCTTTGGATGCAACATCCCCAGGAAGAATGGCCCCCACCAGCTCTCTGCTCCCCATCCTGAGGCTGAGCTGCAAGAGAGCTCTTACCTGCACTCCTTCTCCGTCAGCTTGGATGGATCTGTGCATCTATAGAACTTGCCCTGCATTTAACAGAGGTCAGAAGAGGCAATGATTTTGTTGTGATTCAGAAGCCCACCCTCTCAGTTCCCACCTTGGCTTCATGCTGGCTCTGGCCTCTGCCTTGCACTACCACTGGCTTCCCTGCTGTGCACACCAACAAACGCCATTCACAGGGTGTTTCAAGAGCCTGGAGTCAATCCCAGGCTAAGACTAAAAATTGCTTAATGATGGGAACAAATCTCCTAGAGCCCTGAGCTGAGACCCATCTAGCTCATCCTATCTGGCAGCAAACTATTTGGAAAATAGGGAAGAAAGCAGTAACCATAGAATTAACTAAAAGTTAAGGTATGCTGACAGCTCTGCTCAGTCTGCAGGGTGTCCTGAAAGCTCTCCCCAAGTTGGCTGGGAGTTTCAGCCCAATTATGAGAACAAAGCCGAGTTCAGCCAAGGCCAGTTCTGTCCTGGAGCAGCCAAGGCCCAGAGCAAAGGAGCGGTACTGTGTAAAAGGAAACACTTTGCATCCAAAGCACAGAGGAAGTCAGAAGCACTTGTCACCTTAGAAAGGGGAAACTGAGGCATTACTTAGCCCCTTTATATGTGCTGCCAGGACCTGACAGTATCCTGGGTGTTTCCTGCCCTCCACTGCAGGCTCTTCTGCAGGATGATCTCGGGCAGAGCAGAGTATGGCCTGTGCTGATCTCAACACTGGGAGACACCACCAAGAACTATGACTAGAAGAGGATGTGTCTGAGCAGAACACCTCTCCTGCCTATCTGAGACATCTCTTACCTTGAAGAGCTGGACCCCGATGCACGCAAACATGAACTGCAGCAATGTCGTGACGATCACAATGTTACCGATAGTCTTGATGGCCACAAACACACACTGGACCACGTGCTGCAGAGGTCAAGGACAATACACACGTGAGGCAAGCCCTTGCTGCATGTCCCACTCCCTCTCACTGCAGGGATGGGCCTCAGGAGGAGTGGAAGCCTGCCAAAACAGGGATGGGGCACACCTCGTCCCACAGGCAAGGGAGTGGGAATTGGGTTTTTGGCCTCCCAGGGCATGATGTCTGCCACATAACCTCCCAGGAGGATCCCATGGGCTGAGGACCCCTAGTCTCCCTCTTACCTTCAGCCCCTTTGCCCTGTTAATGGCTCGCAGAGGCCTCAGAACCCTCAGCACCCGGAGGATCTTCACCACTGAGATGGTACTGGACCTGAGGAAGAAAGCAGAGGTGAGATGGGGCGATTCCCCTGCCCGGGCCAGGCTGGCACAGCCCCACAAAGCAGCCACAGAGGCCAGTCTGGGAGCAAGGGTGAGGGGCAAGGTATGGCAGAGACATATATGTCACTATGTCATCACCCCACATAAGGCCAAGGGACACTGGCAGCTGGAGAAAGCAGCTCCAAATTGAATTCCTACCCTTTGGACCCTCCAGCAGTTGGCCTTCCTGCCTCCCTTTTGTTCATGCCCTAAGCATGGCTTTATGGACATTAACACATGAGCTAACGCCCAGGCCTTGGGCTGGCTGCTCCTTCTCCATCCAGCACAAAGGATGGAGCAGCATCCCAGCTGCCCTGCCAGGCTGAACACAGCAGTACCCCCCCTGCCAAGTGTGGAAGTGCTTACTCAATTCCCATGGAGATGAGGGACACAGCGACCACGAGCAAGTCCAGGATATTGAATGAGTTTCTGCAGAAGGAGCCTTTGTGCAGGAAAGCACCATAAGCTGTCATCTGGGGAGCAGAAGGAGTTAGGAGAGAAGCTAGGCAGGGCTCGGGGGCATGGTCCCTCCACAGCCCTGGGGGAGACAAGGCATGAAGGGTTTCTCCCAGGGCCTGGGGACCTTATCTTGCTCAGACCTCTGCAGCCAGGCAGGAAACTGACTTCAGCTGAAATCCTCTGTACTGGAGACAAAACACTTCCCAGTCATTCAGCAAATTAAAGAGAAAAGAGACTTGGAGTGGGAGCAACATGCAGCAGCTGCTGGAATAACTCTTTTACTCCATGTATTTCCATTGCTTTCTCAATGGAGCATGTCAGAACAAACCTGCTGCTACCATGGCCCTCCTGTCCCTATCACACAGGTGACCTCTCTGTATAGCTGCCAGGGCAGGTCATACACCACCTAGACTGCATAAACTCTGGGTTGTGAGGATCAGCTGGCAGCTTCTCCTCGGGACCTTGAGCTTGCACCCAAAGAGCACAAGTGCCCATGGCCAGAACAGTCTAGACCCATACACCGAATCATGCACAGGGCAGAGGGACTCACCTTCAAGACAATTTCAACTGTGAAGACAGAGGTGAAACCAATGTCAAAGTATCCAAGGATCTGTAGACAGAAGCACCAAAACTGAATGAGATGTGCATGACATGGGAAATGCTCCAGTGTGTTCAAACATCCTGGCACTGGGGGTTTGCCCCTTACTCTGTGGACTGGGGAGCCCATCTAGTTGACAGTCTGCAAACCCAGTGCCAAGAGGACTCCTTAACTTCTCTCAGCTTTGCTGATATTCTCAACTGCATGATCCAACCTGCAGCTCTCAGTTTCCAACAAGTGAGGCTGATTCACCTGAAAGCATCTGATCCCTAAAAGTGCCCTGAGAAGCTCTCAATTGAGACACCCCATCCCTTGTCAGACACTGCATGGGTGCAGACCCATTTGTGCCTCATGTGGATAGACTCATGGTTACCACTGTTCCATGCCAGCAGCATTTCAGGGTGCTGCACACACCAGTTTGCCACCTCCCAGGATGTTCCTATCCTAAATAAGCCACCACAGCCTTCAACCAAGGTAATCTCCCACACCCTGTCAGGTGGATCTCTTCACCTAGAAGTAAACTGAGACATGGAGCAGTAAAAACTCTCCCAGAATAGAGAACACAGATAACATCTCCTCCCAGAGTGTATTGCTCTCCCAGAGGTAGGGATGAAATCACAGCTACCTGCCTAGACATGACATCTGGCAAGCAGGTCTCTGCTTAATGGGGAGCTGGGTCTTTCCTACCCATCCCAACCCTCCACAGCTACATGGGCACCTGATTACGAAAGGACTCAGCCCTGATGGGATCCTCAGCTGCCAGCGAGATGCTGCTGAGGAGAATGAAGAGCAGGATGAAGTTGGTGAACCAGGTAGCATTGACAGTCCTGTGGCACAGCATCCGAAACCTGCCAGGGACAGGAATGGCATGAGATGCTGCAAGGGGTCAGGCGGATAGCAGATAGGGCCATGGGAGCCTGGGAAGAAGGTTATGGCTAAACCCTGAGGACAGGAAGGCCCTAGGCATGAAGGGATATCCTTCCCAGCCCTTCCAGAGAGAACACTTCCCAGTGAGCTGGCTCCCTTCAGGCCTGGCTGTTATGCATAAGTAGGATGCCATTGGAAAGGGTCAGCGTCAGAGGTATGCAGGCCTGGTTCCACAGTGCAGGGAGAAGGGTCAGTGCTTACTTGTTGGTTGGGCTGAAGATGAAGAAGGAGCTGGCTTCAGGCATGGGCACGGCCTTCTCTTTCAGCTGTAGCTCTGCAAGGGGACGTGGCCGAGGGCTCAGGGGAATTTCAGGCTCATCTTCCTCATCATCACCTGCAGGGTGGCCACAAGGAGGGAAAAGGAAAGAATCACTCAGAAAGGGAATGTGACCTTATGGACAATCCTCTGATCCTAATCTGGCATCTGTGCCAGAAGGACCTCAGTACCCTGAGGCTGGCAGAAGGTCACCATATCCTTTGCTCCTCACACAGCCAGTGTACTGACAACATCCCTCTGCAGTGCCACGCCAGCTTTCCTGCTGCCCTTCCAGGGACAAGTCTCACCTGGGAAGTCAGCAGAAGGGTAGGGGTCTTTGATCTCATTGACACTGGATGCAAATTCGTCCACTTTTAACTGAAATAAAAGAAAGATAGAGAGGAGGACATGCAGCTGTGTGTGCCAGTACTGCTGCCAAATGTGGCCTGTTGCCCAGACCCTGTCAACTTGGAAGCCATGTGGGCAAGCAGTGTCTCTTAGTGCCCATACAGCATCAAGCACATGGAATCCTGGCCCAGGATGGAGTAGGGTGAGGGGAAACATCTCATGGATGCTGCAATCTGAGCAAAAAGCAATACCGAGAGGATGGGACAGGGAAATATGTGCTAGGCAAGAGCCTGGGGCCATGCACCTGTACTATGGGTGAAACAAGACATGGGGCTAACTCCTGAGTGAGTTCTCATGGGGAATCTCTGGAATGTGGATAGGAAAGTAGCTGCTGGCCAGATGCTTGTCAAGAGGCATCTCAGCACAGCTGAATAGAGGAGTTGGCAGACAGGGAATGCTAGTGTGTACATAAAGGAGGCCTGGGAGGTTGCTGACATGCTCTGCTCCCCTCCATACTGATCTGCACCAGTCCATCCACTGGCTGTGGCCAAGGAAATGAATCAGAGGAAAAGGATACCCAGCAATGGGCCTATTCCACCAGGCAACATGTCCTGCCTGGGCCTAGAGCACCCCCATCACCAGAGGATGCTAAGGTGAGGAGAAGTTCTGGCCCAGAGGAGTCCAGACCCAGGCTGGCTCCAAGCCTTTGTCACTCCTGGCTGGTGAGAGGAGCCTGGTCCCCAAGGACCAGGAGTTCCCCAAGGCTCAGACCCACCAGCACTGACCTTGGCTGTTGTGGGAATCTCTTCTCCCTTTGCTTTCTGCTCAAGCTTCTTTGCCAGTATCTGCTTCTCATCTTCAGACTTCTCTGGGTAATGTCTGAGTGGAGAGGAGGGGAGAGTAAGAACTGAACGCTGGGCAAGGGCATGGGCAATGCTGTTCTGTCCCCTCACATCAAAGCACCTGGACAGGGATTGCAGCACTCACCTGGACATCTTCCGCCGCTTGCGTTCCTCTGCTTTAGCCTTCTGGGCTAAGGTCAGGCTCTCAGCCTCAGCCAGGTTATCAACTGCGATGGCCAAGAAGACATTGAGGAGGATATCTGGAGGACAGCACTAAGGACATGAACTTGGTTCAAGTTTGGAGGGTGAGGCCAGAGCTGTGCTCTGAGGAACCTTCCTGGAGTTGAGCACTTAAGAAAACCCTGGCTGGTGATCCCTAGCCCTGCACCCATCCTTGTGAGTGCTGAGCTCTGGGCTGGCTGCCCTCTCTCTGTGATAGCAAAGTCTTGTTACTGCATTGGCTGATGGCTGAATCTATGCCTGATGCTCATCCAAACCTGCCCCATGGGATCCTTTTCTTCAGACTCCAGACCCCAGCCACCACCAATGCAAGCTCTGAAGCCTGTGGTTTGTCCCTGTGCTGTTCAGAACTGAAGAGCTTAAGGCAAGCACTGAAAAGCTTAAGGAAGTCCCCTCTTTACAGTCCTGTGTAGCTGATCTATGGGGCTGAGTACAGGGAGCCTGGGCCTTGGCAGGCAGAGGATACAGTTCCCACAAACGAAGAGGATGATGAAGTAGATGCAGACCAGCATGCCAGGAAAGGATGGGCCTCCATAGGCCATGATTCCATCGTACATGATTGAATTCCAGTCCTCCCCGGTCAGGATCTGGGAGCAGAGCAGAAACAGGGACTCAAGAGCCCCCACAGCTTGATGCTGCCCTTATGGCTCCAGCACCAAACCCTACAGCTCCATGGCCAAACCAAATCCCACCTCCCTGCTCAGCCCTATACCTGCTCATGACCCCACATTTCGCCACTCCAAAGCCACATCACCTCACACAAGACCACATCTCTCTGAGCCCCAGCTCTTGCCAGGAGACCCATGGCCCAGGGGAGATGTTCTCCAGCCTCCCTCTACACTTCCCACAGCCCCATACCTGGAAGACACTGATGAGGGCCTGGGGAAAGTTGTCGAATGTGCTGCGCCGCACTTGCATGTCCTCAAAGTCAAACTTGCCCCCAAAGAGCTGCATACCCAGCAGTGCAAAGACTATGATGAAGAGGAAGAGGAGGAGAAGCAAAGAGGCAATAGAGCGGACCGAGTTGAGCAGGGAGGCAACCAGGTTGCTCAGGGATGTCCAGTACCTGGGGAGAGGAGAGACAGGAGGTGAAGGAGCTGGGAAGACTATGGACAGGACCAGGTAGGTGCAGGGAACAGACTGTTTGTCCCAGGGGCATATGCTGGCAGCCCAGCAAGAGGGGCTCTGAACCAGCACCACTCACAGGCTGGGCACTGAGACTGCTCCAGCCAGGACCCAAGAGGTGGAAATGAAGCTCCAGATGTGGTGCAACAGGCAGGATGCCTGCACAGGGCACAACAAGCAGGGGGGGAAGAGGGACGAATGCACAGCAGGTTGGTGCCAGAAAGAGAAGCCTGAAGTCCTGGCCTACAGCACTCTCATTTACAAGAGCCCAGAACCCAGGGCGAGAGAGGGACCCCAGGGGACTTCCAGCAAGTCCTGTCCTGGAGACAGAAATCCCCAGCTTGGCCTTGTTTCTCCATCCAGAAACTACCAGCACTGCTCATACTGCAGCCCTCCCCAGAGTCAAGGTCAGTGATGCCTGGGAACCATGAACCACCAGCACCCACAGAGCTCCCTGCCCAACCTGGTGATCTTGAAGATACGGAGGAGCCGGATGCAGCGCAGCACAGAGATGCCCAGGGGCGACAAGGCACCGAGCTCCACCAGGATGGTCTCCAGGACCCCGGCACACACCACGAAGCAGTCAAAGCGGTTGAAGAGTGACATGAAGTACTGGCGCAGGCCCAGCGCATACATCTTCAGCAACATCTCGGCCACAAAGAGGGCTAGCAGCACCCGGTTGGCATTGTCTGGGACAGGAGAGACAGGCCATCAGAGCATGGACCTCCTCACCCCAGAAGGGTACAGCAGGGAGGGAAGGAAGGCAGTGCTGCCCAACTCCACAGGGGCTGTTTCTCAGGGAGCACACAGGAAAGAGAGATGCGGAGGAGGGTAATGAGCCACTGTATGCTTGCACGCGTCAGAGTGCAGTGCATGTGAGTCCATGCATTGTATGCATGTGTATTGGGCAGTTTATATGTGTGTATGTGCATGGCTGAGCTGTGTACATGTGTGCACAGCTGGACTCATGTGTCTATG
>JANHGB010050255.1:0-11041 GCA_026283785.1 Coracopsis vasa | reverse complement strand
TCTGGTACTAGTCAGTATGTGTTAAAAGTGTTATTTTGCTGAGGTATCCGGTTTGGCAGGTTCTGACTCACAGAATCCCAAACTGGTTTGGGTTGGAAAGAACCTTGAGATCATCCAGTTCCAACCCCCTTCCATGGGCAGGGACACCTTCCACTAGAGTAGATTGCTCCAAGCCCTCTCCAACCTGGCCTTGAACACTGCCAGTGATGGAGCATTTTCTATAGCTATCAAAGCAGACCTGAGTATTCCAAGTTAAATTTGATCAAGAAACCATTATCTTCCTTCTGTGGCACTGAAGTTTGTGTTAAATGATGCTGAATGCTTGCCAGCTTTATCCTAGTAACCTGCTTCTGACAGTATTTGATATCAAATATTTGGTGTTGGTCCTTTTTTGTTTGGTGCCCATGGCCATGAACATGCTGAACTGAACAACATCCATTCTTCACTGTACTTTGAGATTCAATAATTATTTTGTAAATTGTGCCTAAAACCACTGGAAACAAGTGTTTTGACTGTTTGGGCCATCTGTTATATATCCATTTCTGTTCTGCTGCAAGCTGCTGTTTATGCATAGGAAACAACAAGTACTTCCCAAAGCAGAAGACTTGCTGTGTGTACAGTGAACATTGCTGCAGACACCAGAGAATTGCATTGGTTCTGCTTGCAAGCCCCCTCCTGAGCAAGCTGTGAGCTACATGATGACAACCCAGTGGGGCCTCCAGAGGGAGCCAGTTAGGAAACGTATCATGAAATAGTGACAGTGACAGCTTGTCTCCTGTAGCATCTTTCTTGAGTACCCAAGGCTTTGCACTTCTCCAGGCACGCACAGCAAAGTGGTAGCTACTCATACCCAGCTCTGTGAATGTGGTAGTGCCTGCTGTGCAGTGTGCTGAGAGGTGAAAGCCCCATAATAAGTAGATTTGTGCTGCTTGAGATGTGAAAGCCCCATAGAAAGCAGGGTTGTGCTGCCTGAGATGTGAAACCCCCACAGCAAGCAGCATTATGCTGCCTAGGTCCACTGGGTACAGGTCTGTTAAACCACTGCCTCTGCCTTTCTACTCTACAGAGGGACCGGAACCGAGCACAACTCCTTGAATTCCTGAACTCTGCCTTGTAATGGGAAGAGTGATGAGCCAGGACTTGTAACTGTACCAAGCCAACAATCTTCATGCCTAGCAAAACACTAAAGGGAAACTCAGGGAAAAGGACATCAAGTTTGACAAGAGTGGACTCTCCTGCTGAGAAGACAATCGGGATGTCCTTTGTTTAATGGCGAAAAGAAGAGTAACTGATAACTTGTTAATGAAGATCCACGTCCTCCTTTTGAGATCCTAAGGTAATAGCTAGGCTGTGGTGGTTTAGAAGAGCCTAAGAGTGTGGCGTTGATGATAAATGACACACTGAAATAGAATAATGTAATTTCTATCCTAACTGCATGCAGAACGTACTCTTAATTTCAAGTATCCTCATGTTTCTAGTAGTTTAAGCAAAACAGAGTATTAGTAAATGTCTGAAAGCCGAGGCATTTCTGTATGTTTGTGTTTTCCAGTGGTGCTTTTACTTGTCCTAAAGAGCAAATTGACCTTTGTAAATAGAACATGTTTTTACATAAATGAGTTTTTGACAATTCATTCACTGATAGATTGTTTTCTTTCAGAACTGGAGCTAGGATCTTTCTCTGAACTGGTTATTGCTCTCCCTCACTAGAAAGTGTAACAGTAAAATAGAGCAATAATGACAGCTGAATGATTTTTACTGTGAAGTAGAAGCAGGAAAGGCCTCTGATTTTGTCTTATCTGGATCAGCTGTTCAAAGGCAGCTCACAATAGTTAGTTTACCCCCCACATCTGGAGTTGCATTTCCTAGACTTAAAACCTCTGGAATTCTGGCCTTCTTTTCTGATCCCATGAGCTGTGTATCACGTCTTCCTCCATCTGAAGTGCAGCAAGACACACATCCATGTCTTAGCCTAATGGGAAGAGAAAGAGCTGTAGGAATGATGCCAAGGCAGGCAGTGACAGTGACCCTCCTGGTATGTTGACGTGCCAGTGGGAGATAAGCCAAGTCTTGATATGCAGCTGCACCCCAGCATAACCTCTCTGTGTGTGTGGTAGTTTGCTCAGTGCTTGCTCACTTCCAGGCTCTTGACTTAATCACCCAGCAGGCCCTTGTGTACATAACCCTGAGGTGGGAATTCCACTTGAATCCCTTGGGTAGCAAGTGCTCCTCGGGAACCACAGTTTAGGAATGCCTGATAAAAGGAGCTGGGGTGGTTGACTTCGACAGGAACATTGGGTGTACAGTGGTCAGAGTGTGGGAGTTCATTAAAGAGCAAA
This sequence comes from Coracopsis vasa, assembly GCA_026283785.1. Taxonomy (NCBI): domain Eukaryota; kingdom Metazoa; phylum Chordata; class Aves; order Psittaciformes; family Psittacidae; genus Coracopsis; species Coracopsis vasa. Next base: position 8,705 of record JANHGB010050255.1, on the reverse strand, counting down.
CCAGTGGAAAACTTTATGTCTCCTCTGGTGTTTTAAGTAAATCTTGAAGATTTGTACCATTCCTCAAGGGATCATTTTAGGACTGTTTTGGTGGGTGAAACCTGAGGCTGCTGGAATCCTGGCTTCTCCCTGGGTTTGGTTTGGTTGTTTAGGGGTGCTTTTGTGCAATTGTTGCAGAGATACAACTCTTTAGAGGCTAAGGCCCTGATCCAGAAAGGCAAGCTTTATCAACATAAACCATGAAAACAAGGTAAGAATTAGACTTTCCTTGACTTGTAACCTGGTGCTGGAAGCTTTTTTGGAAGCACTGTTCTGAAATGTCAGTAGGGGAAAAAAGAAAGAAAAACCCATCCCTCTTTCTTTCATGGGGATTATGCTTTGATTTATGCTGCTTTGGTATCTTCTAGCTGGGAATGCCAAAGCATCTTGCCCGGATAAGCAGCTTTTATCTCTGGATTTCTCTTTACAAGGTTAATCCCAAAGGCACTCTTACAAAACACTAAAATCCTTGCCATTCCTTAGGCTATGTTTTGTGTAAAGAGAGTATCCTTTCCTGACAGTCGGGGTGGGGAGCAGACATTTGAAAGGTGGAAAATAAATAGGAATGGGAAACTCAGAGGTTGCACTTGTAAAGGATGGCATTGGCTGGAAGGTCCAGACTTAATTGAAGTAATCTGTTTCTTGCTGTCTGGTTTGAGATCAGTTAAGGTGGTAAAAGCTCACTCACTGTTCCATTCTAGTATGGAAAAGGTGAAGGACCTTTAGTAACACGATGTGGCCTGTTCCTCTTTTAGGGTTTCGGTAGTTGTGAACTCTAGACAAAAATGAGTCAGACCACTTTTTCTTTAAAGAGGCAAACAGAAAGCTTTTTCCTGTTTCAGGACAGACTAATCTTTTCCTGTTCAGTTTTGACATGTTGGATGTGCTTTGATGCTTTAACATATTTCTATGCATTTACTTCTGAGCTACCATTTCTTTTAGAAAGCCAAGCTGCTTAAGCTCTGTGGCAGTGATTAGGTTTTGTTCTCTCCTGCCCAGTCAGTTCCAAGTGCTGTCTGGAACTTGCCAGCAGTTGCTGCCTTTATAAACCTCCTTTTCTTTCCTACCCGTCTCCATGTGGATTCTCAGGTTGCTGAAGAGTTCATGTTGCATCCTTTGCTCCCCATCTTTCCCAAGCACTGAGATCACGTGCATCTTCTTGGGACTGAGTATCTTTCTTCGAGGCTGCTGTTTGGAACTGGCCAACAGATTCCAGTCTCCCTATAGTGAGCACAGGGCCATAGAGCCAGAATAATTGTCCATGCCAGAAAGAAGTTCATTTTGTTCACCTTTTTGCTAAGGCATAGCTTCCTAATACTTCTTCAGATTACTGCTGTGGCAGCTGAACCAAACACTGAACCAGACATGAAGGTTATGACAGTAAGGAGAGAGGTGGAGAGGAATGTGATGAAATACAGATGGGGAAATTTGCATGAGGGAGCTGCGAAGCGGCGTGGGATGTCAGCCTGATATGCAAATGGCTGATGGGGAACCTTGCTCTCAGGTCTCTGAATAGTGCATATTGTGGGGGAAGATGAAGGCTGGAACAATAGAATAATAGAAAAGGTTGAGGTAGGGATGGAGGGAGTCTGCTGCTGTCAGAAGCCGTGGAGTGGGGCAAAGGGCAGGTGATAAGGAAGGGGCTGCAGAAGCCTACCTGGCTGGACAAGTTGAGGTTCTTGCTAAAATGCTGAAGAGTAGAAGTCTTTCAGGTGTGAAACCCACTTTGTGTGTGTGTGTGACAGGCTTCCCTATGACACCCACTTTCTGTGTCCCTGCACCATTTTGAGAATCATACAGAACTCAACTTCTTTTAACAACAGAAATTCCAGAAACAGGAGTCACTGGGGTGGGGTGGAGGGGAGGGATATGTTCTGTGAGCTGCTGCTCCTGTGCCCATCATCCGTGGCACCATTCTTTCCAAGTATTCCACCCCATTTGTGTGACAAGCAGCAGAATCGGTAAGACATGGTCCCTTGGGATTTGTGCCAGTTGCTCTTTAAGCCCTTGCTACCAGCCTAGTCCTGCCTCCCACTTGTGTGCTGTAGTTAGGCAGGCAGAAATGTAGCATAAAGGACTGTGTGGTTTTCACTGGTCCCATGATAGAGATTGCTCATTTGGACCTCCTGGATCTAGTGAGTAAGTGTCATGAAGCAGGAAAGGAACTTTCTCTGCAATCGATACAAGTGGTACGTGAAAGTTATCAGATGGAGCACAGTTAGAGAAGTTTCTTTTCTTATGCAGAGAAAACGGGCAAAAACCCCAAATGTGAAAGCATGGTTGATGCAAGTAATTACGTGATTCAGCCAATTCTCATGGGCAGTTCTTTATTACTCATTTCCTTAATGATTTGCCTGAACTTGACTCCTTTGCCTGTGCAGAAATGTACAAGAGATCAAGATGGGAAAATAATCATAGATACTTGGAAGTACTTGTCTCCACTGAATCAAGATGCTGAACCCGCAGTGCTGAGCAGGGCCTGCGATTCTGATACCTGTTCAAGAGCGTTCTGCTGTTGTGCATTTGATGTCCTTGGATGTTTCACGCTGCAGGAAATATGTGAGCTTCCAAGTCCTCCTCTGCAGCGGGGGGAAGAGAGTGAGCTCTTGGTTCAGGGGAAAAGCAGAGGTCAGAGAGGCTGAAGTAACTTGCCCTGGGTTTCATCTGCTGGACCTGTCCTGGTGAGGTGCGGGTGGAGGCCTTGACCACTGGATGGAGCTCTGATCCGCTTTGTAGGACGCATTAAATGTATGGGTACTTCTGGTCTCTGCTGTGCGTTATTTAGGAACAAGTTTCCAACGTTCTTGTTCAACTCTCAAGGGTGGAACCTCCAGTGTCATTTGGGCACTCCATGAAATGGCTGGGTTTAAGTGGTAGTGGGTTCTTTCTGAAGGATACAAAGTCCTGGGCATATTGGAAAGCCCTCCAGTCTGCAACTTGGTTATATTTGATGCTATAAGGTGATAAGCTTTCAAAGACCTGCTTCTTAAAATCATTGGCAATAGTCATTGGCAGCCTTCTAGTTCTGTCTCTGGACAAAATGGATCACCACAATCACTAGCCAGTGTGGAGATGATGGTTTGTTTGGCTGTTGACAACAGGTATTTTTTTTCCTGCCTGTTAAATTTCAGTCTTACATTGTGATTCAGGAGGAGTATGCAACATCCAGTGTTTTCTGAGGGAAGGAAGCATGTTTTGAGCCTTTCCAAGCAGTGTGAAGAGCATCATTAATATCCAGTCTGATGAGTGACCATTGACCACAGAGGCACAATGTTTAAGCTCCGTTCACTTGGCTCTCCACAAGGGAGCTGCTCCCTGGGTGACAGTGGTGTGAGAGAAAGGGAGCATGAGTGAGGAATCTGTATTTGTTAGAAAGCTGCTCCCTGGTTCCTGGCTAATGGGTGCTGGGAATTCTGCCGGCAGGAGGCATTGCTGTCCAGCTGGACCGTCATGGAAATGGAATTCTTCTTTAACCTTTGGACACTGGCTTTGCACTTTCTTATTCTGAAACCTATAATTAGCCTGCAAAGATCTAATTATGTGGTTTTTATGGGGAACATTTATTAATGCTGCCCTATGAATTTAATCCAGGCTTTGTTAATTCCTTGCTCTTGGCTGTGCTGTGGACAGACAATAGTCTCTCCTGCTGGTGCTTGTATGCCAAAGGCAAAAGGAAGCCTTTAACCTCTAAGTAGTTGAATGCAACAGGAGCAAGTTGCTGAGAGCCAGTAGGACCTGGAAGAACCAGGGGTTCTTGCACCATCCCTCCCTGGGGCTGCTGAGTTCTTCAGAAGCTGCACCCTGCTTTTCTCCATCTCTTAAGCACCAGTGTCAGAATATAGGAGAGGTAACAATACCTGAGGAGTACTTCACTGTCACTGCTTCATACCACATCTGGTTATTGAAAGAAGTCTTCAGAGTAAACTTAAGGGCAGTCCGTTGCCTTGGACAACCTGACACTGCAGAGAATAGCGTTGGAAAAGGCACTGCACATGGACTGTGACCTGGTAAAGGCCTCCAAGAATATAGCATTGAGATCACTAACCATGTGCAACACTAATTATGTTCTGAGAGTAGGTACTCTGATGTAGAAACCACCCATGCTCTCTCCCACGCTTCTGCAGTACCTGTACTGGGTCAGACTGGATTGCTTTGGTAGATACGAAATGTAATTGTGACTAAAATATAGAGGTGAGATGCTATAATCTGGTTATCTAGCCAAGATCCTGAGAGTTCATGAAGTATACAGTATACACAGATAACCTCAGGTTGCCACATAATCCACTGTGCTTCTTATAGCCCTTTTCCTCATCTTTCCATCATGTTTATTAAGATCTCATCCTGCTAAGATTTTTCCCTTAGTTTGAGAGTATCTTTGTGTAGCAACTCCACAGGAAATACATGGTAGTCACTGGGAGACGTGGGCCCGATACTCAGCTCTCTGGGCCAGCACAGGATCTTTCTGATGTGAGCCAGCTTGAAACATGGCTTGTCTGGTCATACACAGGGAACAGGAGGTCCCTTGTGCTGACAGCCCACAGCACAGGCGGCAGTATCAGGGAAAGGCAGGCGCCGGGCTCATGATGCCTCTGCCCGGCACAGGCTTAATAACCCTTCCTTTATTGCAGGGTGCAACCGAAAAGGCTTTGACTCATGCACTCCAGTGCTTCTCAGGGTGCTTTTTGGGCTAACCTAAAATGCAGTGTTCCTGTAGCAGGGAGGGGTAGCAAGAATATCAGAACAGCCATCGAGTCAAGGCTTAGCTGTCTATGGTTTTCCTCCTGGGGCAGGCCTCCAGCAAAGTTTTGGGAAGTAGTGTAAGCAACAACACAAGAGATTTGGTTGTCCACAGCTTCTGGCAAGGAGTGGCTTAAGTCCTGTGCTGTAGATTGCATCCTGACCACTGTGGCTTACTAACCCTCTGAGCTCGGAGTCCTCTTTTCAAACCTCTCATCTGTCTGACCTGCACAATGTGCTGAGCAATGCAATCCATTACTCCAGCAATACTTTGTGTGGGGAAAAAAATACTTCCTTTTGTTTAGCATATGCATGCTTTGCATGTTTGATGCTTAGCAGGGAGCCACCTGGGGCCATTGCTAATATTAAGGTGTTCTAATACCCAGCATCAGGTACAGAATCAACAGGAGTGACTCGAACATCACTTAGAGCTTCTCATTTCATGGTAATAGTGGTTAATGTAAGATGTGCTTGGAAGCACGTTGGTGAAGACCGATGCAAGGTTGTATCTGTAAACAACTTAGCTTCAGAGAATTTCAGACCTTTGCAGTTGTTTAATCCTGATTATTTCTCACCTTAAATCTTGGGATCTGTTGGCAGAGGCAGCAAGACAGAAGGTAAGTGGATGCATCTGTAGCCTGCAGAGAGAGGATGGAGCTTTTTGTTAAGTTCAAGTGCCTTTACTGTTCTTGCTTTCCTCCTTTGCTACGTGCACAGTACGCAACAGTACGGCAGAGGAATGGTTGTGTTGGGCTAGATGTGGACAGATTATATTTCAAATTCTTAATGACAACAAGTCCGAAACCATGGTTTCTATTTCACAGCTTTGCTTTAATTCTCTGAGGTTCCCTGATGAAATGTATAAACAGTGCAATCTCAGCAGACAGGTATTGCCCGTGACACTCCAGTTCTCCATGGCGTCACGGCTCTCTGAACTACATGTGATACGGGTGAGGAACCTCACCTCCTGCACACCTTTGTCACAGCCTCTGGGTCAGGCTTGTCCACAGAAGCCACAGAAGGAGGAGTGCAGTCTCTCTTAGGTGAGTAGTGACTCTGAGGAGCCTTAGCCGCTTGAAGCTGAGCCCGGCAGCTGAACTGCTTTGAACTTGTTGCCATTACTTGTTAGAATGTATATGAAGTCTAGGATGGCTTTTTTCCTGGGTCTAACAATGTCCTTTGGATAGTGTAATGCTTCAGCAGTTGGGCTGATACTGAAATCATTACCCAGTTTTGAGAGAACAACTGAGGATTTAGAATCATAGAACAGTTAGGGTTGGAAAGGACCTTAAGATCATCTCGTTCCAACAATCATTCTTGTTCAGTTCACTTGTTACTGATGTTGTGCTGCTATTTCACTTCTTATTCTTTTTAAAGAATTAAGATGCTGGACTTGCGCTCAGGAGGGACTAGGAACTGATCAGAGTCTCATCAGAGCTGTGTAGAAATGTTTTGGGCTTTAGGTTTCTTTTCCTGCACTAGCAAGTAGTGCAGCCCAGGAGGAGCTGGACAGTTGTCAGTGAGGACACTACAAGTTTCATGAGGGTTTCTTTCAGACCAGCATTAGTCCAGCTCTGTGGCTTGTGAGTCAGCTGCAGCAGATCATTTGGGTTAGCTTCATCCAAAAGCAATCTCATTTTCCTGCTGTGCCTGCTCAGTGCCATGGACCATAGCACAGTAGGTGGGGGCAATCAGGAGTTGCATGCTCCTGTTTGAACTTAAATGCTAATTTAGCCACACAAAGACAAGGCAGACATGAGTTGATAGCTGTTGCTGCCTGCTGTGACCGAAGGATCATCTATGGTTCAGTCTAAAGCATTTCTAAGAAGAAGGAGCACCACAAGCCCACTGCAGTAGTCGTGCATCCTAACCCCTGCCCCAGCTCTGCTTCACGCCTCCTGGTGCATATGCAGCGCAGAAGGTCACTCAGTCTCCAAGCAGTGAGCTTACAGGCAATCACAGCACTACTTCTATACCTTTAAGAGTACTAGATAACATGTAGTGAGAACAGAAACCTCATAGTTTGGTATCTGAATATCCTTTTATCATCAGATGTTACTGTGAGCCCAGTGTAACTTGCAGGAGAGAGGTACAGGGAGAATGATGCTGTTTAAAAGCTTGGATTACATTTTATTGAGGAAATAGAAACGATAGGTAAGTTGAGGCAGAACAGATGTGGCAGGCACTGCTGCAGCCTGGCCTCTCACATCCATGGCTTTGACCAAAGGTCAGAGTTGTCTCCCTTTGCTGGCTGTTAAAGGACAATGGTACCTGCTAGCTGGAAGTGGTTAATGAAGGACACAGTATAATCTCAGGTTGCTGTGATAGTATGAACACACTTCGGGTGATTTTCCTTGGCTTTGTACATTGGTGAAGGGAAGTCAGTTACTCCTGATTCTCCTTAAGAAAGAGTGAGCATGTTACAGACACTGTACTGTAACAAAGAGCTCTCTCAGTGTGTCAGAATGTCCTGTCTCTCCCAGCAGTCCATCAAATATTGCATCAATACTGAAGGTGTCAAAAGCGAGTGCAGATAAAATTACTACAGAGCTGTAGCTTGAAACTCATTAACTCATCTCAGCCTTTGGTACCACACCAGTGGCTTGCAAATATATATACACATATATATGTATGTATATATGTGTGTGTATATATATATGTATATTACTAACTTTTTCCCAAACAAGAATTCTTCAGCAAATTGTGGCAATCTCTTGCTAGAGATCTCCCATCTTTTAGACAACTAAGGCTATGCTAAGCATGTCAAGCCTTTGTTTTTACTTCATACACACAACCACATTACTTTACAAGGATGTACAGCTGAAAACCACCAAGCTGATTGTCAGAAGGCTTTAAACTCTCCCTCACTGACTTAGAGGTGAAATAGCCCATCCCAAACTGGATGCTGTATTTGGAAGCCCTGAGGTTTTGATTTAAAGTGAGCTTCTGCTTTCTGTCCCCAGGAGGGTTGCTGACAGCAGTGTTTTACCAAGGGACTAGAAACCACAGCCTGGTGCTAGTAAGAAATCCTTGTCTTCAATTTTAGATATCCCAGAGGGGAGAGAGGAAGAGCCAGAATCCCACAGTCTTAGAGATCGCTTAAGGGTTTGATCTTGATCTTGGTTTTTATGCTGCCCTCCCCATCTCTGGAGGAAACGGCACGTTTCTAGTACTGGAATTCTTCCCAGAGTTGGCACAGCTTCAGAGGCTTTTATCTTGGCTGTAGTACCCACACGCTTCTGCAAAGATCCCCAGGGAACAGAGTTGGAAACAGACAAAAGAACAAGAAAGCTCCAAGGTCCTCCAGGAGGCTCTACCCCACTGGAATGATTCTCCAAAAGCCAGTCATACAGGGAAATCCCTATCTTTCTTCCCCATCTCCCGCTGGTCACCGTGAAGCATCCCAGCCCTTGGCTTCTCTACAGGACCCATGACTTTCACTGTGTCCTATTCTCTTTCCTTTGCTGGTGAGAGCTCTCCCTACATATGCTGAGTTAGGGCCCTAGTAGCTTTTCTTCAGCTGCATTTTTCTGTTTCTGCAAGGTCCCAGCAGAACCACACTGGCCTACAAGCTACTCCATGTGCACTAAAGGTTCACAGAATGGTTAGTGTTGGAAGGGACCTCTGGAGATCACCCAGTCCAACCCTTGCCAAGACAGGACAACCCAGAGCAGGGCACACAAGAACGTGTCCAGGCAGGTTTGGGATGGCTCCAGAGAGGGAGACTCCCTTGGGCACAACCCCCCTGGGCAGCCTGTGCCAGGGCTCTGCCACCCTCACATAAAGAAGTTCTTCCTCATGGTGAGCTGACTCTTGTTGTGGTTCAATTTATGGCCATTGCTCCTCGTCCTATCGATGGGCACCACTGAAAAGAGTCTGGCACCATCCTCCTGGCACCACCTTTGAGATACTGACCTGCATTGATGGGA
>JANHGB010050253.1:0-17428 GCA_026283785.1 Coracopsis vasa | reverse complement strand
GAAGAGGACAAGCAGCAGCTTTTTGACCTGGCTCCTTTTTCTGTGGGAGCAGAGTCCAGACATTCCTTTCTGCACACCTAATGGCAAAAACAATTGAGAACATTATTTCCCGTCTTCACTTTAGAAAGCCATGGCTAGGGAACAGCTGCGGTTGCTAGTACCACTTTCTAGTATTGTGGGGTTTTCCAGTTCATTTAGTTACCTGGGAAGAGGTCTGTACATCTCATAAATATCTCCCAGTAGATAAGGCCTAGCGCATACATATCTACTTGTTTCAATGCAGATTCACAATCCCTCAAGTTCACTGCTCCTTCAAGGACTTCTGGGGCCATATAGCGGATTGTACCAACCTGGAAAAACAGAAAATCAAAGCTCTGAATCAGGAAACAATTTCCAAATTCTATTTATTATTGGGACTTATATTTTTTAAATATCCTACTTTTTTTGATACCTTCTACACAGGAAGAAAATGCAGTTCTCTTTTCTAATCAATGTCCCCAGTTTCTAGACTGTTATCAGGAGCCAAGTCATAATAAGTCCCTTCTCCTACTCTATCACTTTTTTGCATGTACCAAAACAATTTTGTCCCTTACTCAATGTTCTCTTAAGTAATACGATATGACAGAAATGTTTCTTTACCCTGAAATTACTCTGTTAACACCAGGGTATGGTTCATAATGGAAGAGGATGCTGCTGAACAAGGAACTTACTCTCATTATCCCTGGACTGTCAGCAAGGCTCTCCCCTACATCTTCCACGGTCAAAGGCTATTAAAAGCCTTGCAGTATACCTATTCATTTCCACTATGACATATGTTAGATTAGAGCAATCACTCATCAGTACTTGTAGGACAGTATTCTGTCACAGGACTATTCCATATCCCTGCATTTCAAACAGTGGTTTCCCTGTTTCTTTGTTCAGTAAGGGGAGATCTATAAAGAGGACCTGTGCATTAGGTATTGTTAATGTAGCACGTGATTTCTAAGGGAAGGTGATTAGCACTGCAAAACACATTCTTTGAATGAAATGTAAACGTTTTCTGTAAAAGCACAAAGTCAACAAATATGCTGAACCCTTATTTGTTTAAAACAGTCTCGCTGTATTTCCGTAGCCTATATTCAGGTGTCAGTGTATTTATGCTTATACAATAAGAAAACTACAAAACCCCCACTCTCTGAATCACCACATCCTAAAAGCCTAAGAAATCAGTTTCTTCTTTCTGCCCAGAATCCATTCCAACCCACTCCTAGCAGATGTTCCCCCAATCTGTTCCTTAAATTCATAAAATGATGGAAATTCTATATAGCCTACCTCAGCAGTCCATTCCAGACCTAAGCTGCCTTCTATAGATTAGAATGATTTCTTCATAACTAACCTAATTTTTTCCTTCTACAACATAATGCTATTACCTCTTGTCCTATCCACACTGAATGCAAATAGTTTATTCCTTTCTCATAGCAGCTGTTTACATATTTGAAGACCTGTCTCTTGTCTTTAGTTCCCTAAACAACCCTCATTCTTTCATCTTTTCCCATAAGCTCCTCTTTCAAGTACTCCCTGTTCTATTGTCTCTGTTCTTTCTCAGTTGGTCCATATCTTTCTACATACGCTTACTTTCCCAGGTCCAGAAAACTGCAGATGACACACAGAGAAATGGCTGCAGGATGTAAAATGCAGTATATGTCACCATCTCAGAAACATTAACACCAAAAACACCAAAGAATGTTTGGTCTTCAATTAATACTCGCAGTACAAGACCGAAGGGACTTGTATCACATCATTGCAAACAATATGGCAACAAACCTACCTTGTATCTTTTTGCATCTCACACAGAAAACTTCAGCCTCCAGGGCTGACTGACAGTCTATCACCTTTCAAAATGCTAGGTTTGGTTTTGAGTGTTCTGAGAATAAAACCGGTTTCTTTCTATCAAGGTTTTAGCCACTTCTCACCCATATTGTAAATATTTCTCCTTACGGGAATTGAACCACCTTAACATCCACCTTGTAACAACAAACCCAACTATTTCTCAATGTTACAATAATTTGTCTTTCTTTACCCTCATTTGTACTTACCTCACTAATGGCTGCATTATCTTCCTCACCTGGGCGTACCAGTCTGTTTCCAGTTAGCTTCATGGAGAGCCCAAAATCGCTAATTACACACGTTCCATCATTCTTTACCAGGACATTACGGCTGTTCAAGTCACGATGGGATATTGCAGGCTTGTAATGGTCTATTTGGACATATGAAAGTGCTTGTTACTATTTGAGCAGTTCTACTGTTTGGCAAAATGAGAACACCTCATTATGTCTACTAAGCTGTTATAAATAGAAAATCAACTTATCTTTTAGAAAGCTAACATTTTTGCTTCTTTATAATGAGATCCACAGCATGCTAGCTATAGAAAACTGACTGGCATTCAGGGTTTCACTGTAGCTATACAATATATTAGGCTAATGCTATATACAGTTTTAGTGTTTGCCAAGAAACTTCTTTCCAAGGGATATTTCAGCATGATTTTGGCAGGGGAGACATCGTGTACTTGAACACAGACATGCTGCCACAGCCTTGACAGCCATTCCAAATGCTCTCTCTCATATCTACACTCCTGTGTCAAATACAGCTCCAACTATTTACATTATGATTGGAATTGGCACCTATTCAGAAGATACTTAGACAATATTATTCCAGAGAGTCTGAACACGTTCATCTTGCAAGGGATCCAATCTTTTCCAAAGAATAATCTCAGTTGTTCCTAGTTTATATGCAATTTATTTTGTTGGTAAAGCAGCCAGCAGTATAGAACTGGTTTTACTGTGGAATTTATTCTACTCCATGAGTTCCCTCCAAGCATTGACAGACCAGCCTATGGCTGTCTCTTCTTTAAGATGGAAGATTTACACATTTTTTGGCTGCTAATGGACACACCTGTCTGCTCATTTTAAAATGATGAAGTTAAGATGATAGCTCCAGTTTCAGTGGCACCTGGGAATACTGATTTAGGTGTTCACATCATTGCACTTTTAACAGCATCTTCAGTTGTCATTCTTTGCTAGTTGATGCTTAACGTTTGAGATATATAGTTTGGGCTTTTAATCCAAACATTAGCAACTTCATGTAGAATTACTGACATCATCTTTTTATTTACTGCCAAGAAGCTAATGCTTCAGTGCCAGGCCATATTCCGCAGCCTGATACATCACAGATCTCAGTATAACTGCTTTATAATCATGATACTTCAGCTGCTGAAATGCTGGCTGAAGCATGTAAGCAGAGAAATCAAGATATAAATCAATATGCTGTCACATCCAGTGCTCTAATAAAGCACTAAAAGTCCAGCAGTATTGTTTGTACACAGCAAAGACTAGGCCCACACCCTTAGCCAAAAATCAAGACGTGATGAACTACAGTGGAGTTGGAAGATTTAATTATTTCTCTTTGTGTATATATATAGTTCATACACAAACTAAAAATCGCTTTGGTGATTTGCGTCTGAACTGCAAACACAAACAGAACACCCCATCTGTTTGCTCTCTGCTAGACAGACATCCAGCGCTTCAGGTCTTCAGTAATCTGTTGCCATGATACAGCAGCACTGCACAACTCTGCCTCCTCCTCTTGCCTTTCTCTAGGGCTCTGCTGGCTCTTACTCCATGTTTTCATACAAGCATCACAGACAGAGTCCACAACATGGGATTGTTCAGAAGGAAAGAACATATCAGAAGTTCTGAGTAATCTCTATTTGCATTCATCATCCCCTACTCACCACACTGTAACAGAGAAAAAAAGAAATGTAGGCATCTACTACCTGATATTAAAAAAGAGTATCTTGAACATCTTGGCACCCTTCCTGGCCTTACCTCCTCGAGGTAGCTCCGTGTGCAGGTACGCCAAGCCTCTCGTTATAGAGTGTGCCAGACGACAAGAGCTCACCCAGTCACTTGTGTGGAGACTCAAATATTTGCACAAAGAACCCTAAAAAAACCCAGAACAAAACAAAGGATTAAAAACATTGTGCAGTTGAATAACTCAGAATCTTTATGAGAATCAGTTTTAAACATTGCTCCTGTAAGGTGTAATCCTGCAACTGCTTCTGTGTTTAACCGGATGTTCTAAAACACAAGACAGGATCAAAGTTTCATTAATTGCTAGTGCTACCATTTGGTTTATCTAAAGTGGAACAGAAAATTTATCACAAATAACAGGGATTACCTTTAGGAATAGCAATATTAATTATAAACCCAAAGCAAAGCATGCACTTGATTTGTTGCTCTGAAAAACTTCTACTGAACAAGAGAAGTAGTTAACTGCAGACGTAACAGCCTGAATTACTACATAGTGGCCTTTAAGCCAATAGCACTTCTAGAATACTCAACATCTCTCACTGGTATCTTCCCTGCTGTAAACTATTTTTGTATCAAAAAACCCTAACAACTTGCAGGCATTTCAGAATAGGAGACACTAAAGAACAGGAAAAGAATGTCATGTTCCCCTTTCCTTGAAAAAGAAGTTAAATGTGGGATTTTTTAGTAATTTGTGGTGGAATCTCCAAGAAAACCAGAAGGATGGGTGTCAATGATGGTATTCTAGAAACAGAGACTGTTACCTGAAACAAGAGCCAGATCCTGTCATCTATAATGCCTTTGAGCAGTTTTTATGCACACAGTCCCCAACGACAATATACTCAGTTTAAACAAACTTAAATCCCCACACATGAAGAACAAGCCAGCCAGTTGACTCTGCATACATAGTACAATATATTTATAACTACAAACTACCCTGGTTTTGCCTGTTTAAATCTGTAAGCTTAAAGATGCACCAATGTGTAACATTACTGTAGCTACAATTAAACCCACTTTATTAAAAAATTAGCTATGTAATATTTGGTTTACAAATGTAAAGACTGGTGTGTGCCACTTGGAGGTGACATTCAGGTGTGTAACACATGCACAGTTCAGATGGAGGCACACCAATACCAGAATTTAAAGTGATCAAGGCATTAGACATTTCTCTTAATCCAATGCTAAAACTAAAACCAAGTTCTTGACACTTCTTAATGAAATTACCAAAGTTACAGCTTTGCAGACTTAGCCTGTGCAGAACAAGGAACCCACAAACAGGTAACCTCCTTGGTGAAAACACAGAACAAATGTCACTCGTACAGGTTTACACAACCATTTTTTTCATTGTTTAAAATGCTGTTACATGAATCTCAAAGAGGTTTTGGTAATTAAAAAAAACCCTGAAAATTCACCTAGAAATAAGGAATTTTACTCTTTTTTATCCTTATTGTTTAAAGCTTTTTAAGAAATATAAACACTTTAATTAGCCTCTCACTGCCAGCAACTTGTGTGCAGTAACACATTCTCTTGGCTTAGTGGGCTGAGATTCTAGCCCATTCTAGGAGAGGCCACAGAATTGTTGTCATGGTGTGACTGGGAATCACTCACTGCATGACGATCTCAAACCAACTTCAAGATCTTTCTGCTGCAGAGCTTGCTAGCCACCAGGTATTTTTTAAGCTAGCTGAGGGCTGTGATTTTATGCTTTTGGTGAAGTTCAATATGACAATCACGAAAAGCTGTATTCAAGATTTAGAGAGATATATATTTGCAATTCTTGCCAGAGTCACGAGTTACATGTTACACTGGGGACATGTGTTCTGATTATAACTTTTGATACAATTGATGGTTTTAACAGTCATAAGATTCTATGTGTTTTACAACAATTTTTCTGCTGGTCTAAAAACACATGAATGTCTGACTACTGGGGGGACAATTCTGTGGCCATTACATATTTTGTACTATGTCATCCCTTGCAACTTACTCTCTGCTTATTCACCTGCCACACCTCAGAGTACTATCAGAACAGCACGTTGGCTGATAAATACATGTATCTTTCCTTTTATTACTTGCTCACTAACTTTTTTTGGTCTCAAGATATGTTTGGATAATAACACAATTTGGGTCAAACCTACCTGTTTTGCTTTCACCAAGGCAACACCACAAGCAATTTTCTGTGTGAAAATGTTCAGGCTTGTGTGTTCCTATTTCTAAGAAGGAAAGTATTTCAAGGGAGAATGATGTTTTGGATGGGGAGTATTTCACCTGCACATCTTGTATGGGTTACTCCTTCTTGAAACAAGATTTATGGCTCCAGTTTGAACAGTGCAATTCCTTTTTAGTAGTGCTGCCACAGCAGGCTTCCTTCTCTGCTGTTAGTGCCACATACAGCAGAACATCTGCTCCCTGAATTAAGGATCACACTGTGCATTAATTACACCTGCTGTGAACTTTTTCCAATGACTTCCAAGCCACTAGTGGATTGATTTTAGACTAATCTTGCTGTTCTTAATACCACATTGAGAAAGAATCTGATAATATGATGTCAGAAGCCTCATCTGTGCATGTAATCAGATCATTAACGTATCCTGTTTATATTAGCAACAAGACACAATTTGCAATCAAATTACATTTCAGCTGAAACCCCTTTCATTCAAGAAAACAGCAAAACCAGATCACCTGTTAAGACAGTCATGCTATGCCCTCCCAGGAGCAGAATACACACTTGATTTCACTTAACTCAATTAGTTGAAAATAAGCCTGTTCTGCCAGAGCAGGCCAGTACTGATGTGCTTTTGCAAAACTGAGCTTTTTCTATGGTCACTTCCAGTTTCTGCAATCTCTTTGTAGGTGCTCATTTCTCACAAGCTGCCATGACGCAAGTGTGTTCTCACTTAGAAGTTTCAGTTAAGGTACTCTTCATGTATTTGTGAAGTGCTATGTTGGCTTAAATTTGCATACATATTTAGATATTTATATACACTAACGCATTTAATTTTCAACACAAGCATATACTTAGAGCCTAAGACAGACTGGTATTACTGCCATTTATTACTGTTCTGTTTCTTTTTGCTACTTGAACAAGCAGTTTTTGTCCTACTGTCCTCATAGCAAAATGGGGCTTCAGCCACCACCTTTACACACTGGAGGAAATAGGAGTTCACTTACTTGAGACCAAAATTCTTTAACTGAACAGTTAAAGTTCTTCCCATATACAAGACAAATTATTTGCTTTTTCATACACATAACACCCATATACATTACATTTTATGATTTTTCATGAAAGCAATTCACATTTATGCTAGATTTTTTTAAAGCATTTTTGTTTCTATTTGTGCGCACACACACAGAGTGTTAAGAACTCAAATCCATGAATTTGTGAGATGTAAGCATTTAGTTAGCTAAGGAGACTTGAAGATATGGTTCATGAAAATATGGTTATGGAAAGTAAGGCTGCCTTCTTAAGATGTGTCCTACATCATCAATACATGATACAGCTAAACAAATACAGTATGCCACAGAAAGCTTTAAGGAAGATAACAGGATAAAAAGCCAACATGATTTACAGTACCACAAGCTAGTTTGACAACAATCTATAGTGTTTCATTATAAAAAAACACCCACCATTTACTCAGTAGCTACTGAGACTGTAACTACCGTAACAGAGATATAATGTCTTAATATTAAAAAATTTTAAATTAAATAATGTTTAAGTAAAAATAACTCTTCAGATTCTATACTTGAATATTGCACAGTTGATTGAAGAAACCTGCACCATAACCAAGAGCAAATACTAAATCTAAGATTTTGTAAGACTACATTTGGTTGAACTAACTGGGAAATCTTAAAGGGTATTACAATAAACCATACTAAGGTTCATTAAAATTGTAATTTGTATGGATTATTTTTACATTACTGTACAAGAAGCAGCAATGAAAAGCACTGACAAATACTAAAGTACATCCTTTTTATGTGGCTATTCTTAGGAATCTAAACCAATCCAATTGATTTCTTTGAAGCACTTACATTGGGGTAATATTCCATCACCAACAAATATTCCATGCGGCCGTCTGCAGTGAATCTCTCATCCCCCACAATGAAGCGGGCGATGTTGTCATGTTCCATCAGTGGAATCCTGTAAATGTTTCTCTCATTGACAAAGTTCTGACGATTGGCAAAAGAAAAGACTTTGACAGCAACTGGACGTTCATCTAGGGAACCTTTGTACACCGCTCCGTATCGCCCCCGGCCAATCAGCTGCAAATAGATGTAAACAAGTAGTTCACTAAACAACAAATGAAGACAAACCCCAAGTTTTCACTCTAAAAAGACTATACACCAACTCTTATACTGAGATACACTAGAAACAACAGTGAATATAGTGAATGTTTTGTACTGAAAACTAGAATGGGATTACTGTCATAAAAGCTATTTTAGAACTGGAAACATCAGCACAGGTCAAATTAGATCTTACTAAATTGATCTATAGTCTGAATACCCAGTGAATAAATCATAAATAAGCTATTCAACAGTTTTATATACAGGATCGATAAAATCCATGTGTTTTGTGCTGCTAATTCTCTTCTTAAACTTTTGCTTACATTTATAGCTTTTACATGATCAATTTTAATTAACTGCAGAGATCACAGACATTAAGCTGAACATTTTACGTTTAGGATAGCTTTATAAGGTGTACCTTTTAGGTTAGTAATAAAAGCGTATGCATTTGTAGTGAAAACAGATACGAAAAGAGATAAAGAGTTTTTAAAAGAAAGGAATAATTAGTTTTTTACTACCTGTGAATCCTTATTCTAGTCCCCACTATGCTAGACAGTCTTCACAGAATGGCCTTTCCTGTCTCCATAGCAACTGAAGAAAGATGCAATCTCTTCTCTAAACCAAAACGTAGGACCACCTTCAGAAGAACCCTAGTTTCTAAAGCTCAAGAAATTCTAACTACATAAGAATTTAAGCACCTATTTGACTCAAATAATATTCAGGAAGACATGAAACTGTAAGGATTTCATGGACCAGTATCTTTTTACTTTTTAAAATACTTACAAATGGAAGAGGAATGGAAATCAGAAGGAATTATAGAAATAATGTTTCTAAGGATGATAAAATTGTCCAATGGGAAAGTTTTCAACAGGAAAGCATCCTTTACCAGACAGACTTTCCATTTCTCAATCCTTCCATGTTAGTGGATTGCAAAGTAGCAGCGAGCCACTTCAAGGTACAAACCCAGAATGTATTCTACCCACAGAGATGTGAAAAGGCAAGGACAGGTTAAGACGATTTGTTCTGCAACACCTTATGACTGGGGGTGAGGAATCAGCTCCTTAGGATTTAAGAAGACAGGAGATCTCATAGAAGATCTTTCCACCAACAAAGTCGCTGCTTTTTCCAAGACTGCATACCAGCAGGAGTGATTTCATCTGGGGCTTTGCACACATTTACAACAGGCATTGTTATACTCTTGTGAACTCTGCCTCAAGTACTTTTTTGATGGCCCAAGGCACCCAAGCTTCTTTGCTGATTAATCTGCTGTCACCATTAGCCCAGACCACATTGCATGCTTGCAGTCTGTATCTCCAGGTGTGAATTCTAATGGGCAAAGGAAAGTACCATACTCTGAATCTCCCTCAGTCATTTTACTGATTTATTTTCTGGCTAAAAGCTTTTAAACATTCTATAAGTTCTATCAAGCATACCAATTGAGAGCATAACATTTTGCTGTTGTACAATGATACATCTCATACCAAGCTGAGTAGAAAGTTCTAGTTGGCCTCTAGTTGCCATGGAGATAGAGAGTACCCTACTGTGAAGAATGACTATACATAAATGCACCACTACTGCAATATACTGCCTACCTGCAGTACATTCTATATTCCAGTAGTGTTACTAAAGCATTTCAAATGACTATGGTAGGATACTGTACTTAAAGCCATCTGTGTCAAACAAAAAGACTGAACTTTCGATGCAATGCTGAAATACAGCACATTCCAATTTCCTCCATTACTTCCCAGTGTTCAGTATTTTCTTCTCAAAGTAGAACATGTTCTAGCCAATACCAACAAAATTACTAACAAAAGCAGGCAAATTGTAACTGTGGTAACCTTTCTTTTTCTTTTGTCTTTTAATTTCATCTTCCTGTGATTTAGAAGAAAACATTACAGGAGCACTGATGCATTTATTTCCATAACTCTATCTGGGAAGTGGTATGACCAATAGTGTTACATTGAATAAAAATGAAGATTAAGTAACAAAATTGAACATTTACCTCCAACAACTTTAGATTATCCAGATCCAATGAGGGCTCTGATGCCGCTGCCTCCATCATATTCATACTGTGCAAACCCTGTTTACGGTCTCCTGTGGAAGGGCATGGAGAGAGAGTCAGACAGTTTCCTTCCTTTGCCATGCTACAAGTGAAAACAATACAACTTACCCAGGACTTGGAAGAAATACACATTTTAGGCAAGGACGTAACATGTAAAAAGGAATCCTGTAAAATCTTCTCAGAGTCAGTAAAAGCAGCAGTGAAGGTGTCGATAGCTACAAACTCAAGGCTATCTGCTATGCAACTATTTTCATAATTGAAAGTCACTGGAAATTAACTCTGAAGCATGTTCATAACCCCACTTGAGCTGTGTGGAGCAGAGGTCTTTCTGAAGAAAAATGGCTCCCAAAATGCCAGTGGAGAAATGATAAATCTCTCCATATCACCATATGAATGGGATATCACCATAAAGTGTGAGAGAGGAGAAAGAGAAGCATTATGTACAAGCATATAACAGGGTCTCGGGAGAGCAGAAGATGTAAGTATAGCTTTAAGAAATAGTCAAAAGAACAATTAAAAAAAGGAATAATCAAAGAAAAGTCAAACCCTACCTGCAAGCATCCTGTATCCAAAGAACAGAGCAGCAATCAAAACAGCCAGTACAGACACAGATGCAAGGGCAATAACTATAGTCTCATCTCGATGAAAAGAATGAGAAGAATCTGAAAGAAAACAAGATAAAGACTCTTTAATTGTAAATTTGAAAGAATCAGCACTATAAAACATGTATCTGTAATTACAACAATGGGGAGGGGGAAATTGTACTCTGGATTGTAAGACACTGCACTAAACTCTATTTTCGCTTAAAATCTAAGGATGGCAAAAGAGCTATCAGCTCAAACACAGCTGAGCACACGTTCATTGGCAGCTTTTCCCAGTCTTTCCTTGCCACCATAGAGAGAGGCACAAACAGCAGAAAGTGAATCTTCTTTCTAGCTGGCCAAGTTCAGCCCAGACATACAAGGCCAAGTTGATGCAGTCCTGGCTCTGCAATCGGTGCCTGAATCCAGTTTCCTGGTATGAATCAGGTTTGTAGCCTTTACAAGGGGTTTTTTTAATGATTATTTTTACCAGAATGAAAAATCTCAACAAGGTTTGCTGGAAATGCTGCAAATGTGATGAAAACTGAACATTTTGTATTCAAATACCTACAACAGTTATTAGATAAATAATCCATTTGTATAAATATTTCAAAATACTTTGGGGTTTTGCTTTGGGTCAGTGCTCAATTTTAGCACAATTCTCACTCCTCAATTCACAAAAATACAGAGGTATCTCGACTGCAGCAGAGTATCAGGAAACCTGAAACAACAATAAAACACTAAACAAAATAACTAGTTTTACCGAGCCTTTTTAAAAAATAACATTTGATTTTTGTCAAAATGTAAGTATCTTGAATTGTCTTTTTTATTCCCCAGAGAGGGAAAAGGTTTTCATGAAAAAACTTGCGTCTTGAATGCTTATCTCCATGCTTCTCCAGAGCTAGATGATCTTTAAGGTCCCTTCCAACTCAAACCATTCTATGATTCTGTCAGACCCCAGTCTTGCTTTGTGCAGGCATATAAAACTTCAGTCACTTTAATATAAAAATGGATTACTGCAGATATTCCTCTGATGTCAGAATCACTGGAATGTGGCACTACAAGACTCATTTACTTTGGCTTCAAAACCAAGTTTGGGATCTATGTTTAAACTTGTCTTATATATTGCTGAAAGTACTTCTTAAAAGACTTTAATGAGACCTAACTATGCTAAAACCACAAAATAGAAAATGCACACAAGGCTTAAACATTGGGCAAATTTTTAGGTGAGACTGCAACACCATTTTTCCCAGTCTACACTACCTGAATAAACTGACAAATTCGCTTTGCTTGAACTGCATTTAGAAGGAATTAAACATGATTCATTTATTCCAATTCCCAGTGTGGACAGACACAAGAGAACCAGATAAGAAGAGAAAGCAAATTTAAAAGAGAACAACTTCCATTTTCACATAACCCTAATGGTAAGAAGAAATAATAAAAAGCTGGTAAAACAAATACCAGGGGGAGTTTCAGTGATAAAGGTATCTGAAAAAAATCACCCAGCAAAAATAACATGCAGCTCATATTTGATAAACTGATTTAAATAAGAGGGAGCTTGTGATAATCATGGCACCGTCACATTTAAATTTGTTCCATCAAAAGAAATACCATCACTACTGGGTCTGGTAAATTAAGTTTCACTGAGAAAATTAGCTGTTGTCATAGAGCACTGTACTGTGGAGTACGCGTTGTGACTCCTACTGCAAGGCGATTAAAAAACACACATTACAGTTCTCATCTAAATTATTAATTCAAAACATACACACACATATATATATTAAACCCCACAATATCACAAAGGAAACTTACATCATACAAAGCTATATGAAATATTGCACAAGTGTAAGAAGCTGAACAACTGCTGGCAGAGAAATCCTGATTTTTACTTTAATGTTTTTATCAATGGAATTTACATTTTATTGGCTTACCTTTTAAAACACATAACATGTGGTGGGTCTTTCATCAGTTCAAGACAGTGGCATGTATGAAGAAAATGCAGGTTTCGAGGGGCTGAGTTTTTTGCTGTAACCTCAGCTGTATTTTCTTTGACCACGTAACTAGGGTGCAGCCATTTACAGCCTTCCCATTGCTAATTATACAGTAATCATTTCCACCACTGCTTGCCAAATGCTATCTAATGCCTAAGTTTGACTGCTCTACCTAGTTCTTCTTACAAGGTTAACAACATGCCTCCATCATGAGGGCGCTCCTCTACCCTGGAACACGCTTCTGCTGTTCCTCCACTCCTGCCACGGCCCAGGGCAAGGGCATCTTGAGCAAGGGACTATTTAGCAGCTCTGGCTGCATCGGCACACTTGCTCTTTCTCCTGTTAGAAGCTTGTGAATGGTGGCATTATGCAGGCTGGAGAGCTACTAGAAAATCTCCAAATAACAACTTCTTGTGCTGATCAGCAGAAGAAAAACATGCAGAGAAACAGCATGGTTGCTTTCTTGTTCCTTGATGGACCAATCCCTGAGGAAGCTTTTTCCCTTTAAGTGGGAGCTGTGCAGCCACCAGGTAACCTCAAACAACTTCCCTGGCCTTCCACAAGAAAGGCTGTTTTTGTTTTTTTAAGCAGAGCTGTTTCTTAACAAATCTTACATCGGCTTTTCTTGAGCCAATTCCAAATTCTTATAAACATTTGACATTAATGTCAATGTTCCAACAGCCAAATCAGTCCTACAGTGTGAGTTACTGCTGTCAGGTTGTTGAGCAACACTTAGAAATGTAAGAATAAAGGCAGATTTCTTAATAAGGGTAACTGAACATCTCTATGGAGTGGTAACATGCAGCTCAGAACAATGACTGGCTAAAATGTTGCATATGATGGCTACCCATTTTCCATATCTTTTACTTAAAAATGTACATTAAAAAAAATGCATGAAACAAACACAATGACAAAAAGCCCAGATGGCCCCCCAAACCCCACAAAAAGCATTATTTCTATATGCCCTTTATGCTTCGTATAATTAACAACTTTTGATGTTGTCAGATTATCAATCTTTCTTAAATAGAACAAAAAGGACATGACACTTAAAGACTCAGTTATAAAACCTTCCAAAGCTTAACAAGACTCTTAATTATTAATCTTTTCAAATAATCTCTTTTTTTGGATATATTTCATCTTTAGCCTTTTACACCAGTTGCTAACTTGCCTTTAAATGGCTAGATGAGAAATGCTAGCAAAGCCAAAACTAGATAGACCTCTCAAGGCATCTGCAGAAGTTAACATTTCCTCTTTCATCTCCTTTTAAGTAAAAGAATATATATTTTCTATATACATAAGCGCATAATCCGTATTCTCTTGGTATTATTGGGAGATGCATTTAAACTCACCCAAAGGCACATCAGTGTGGGTCAACAGAAGAAATTACTGACCTTTACGTGGGGCATTTTAAAAATAAGCATGTATAATATGTATATATACACATTTCTTACCATGTTTTCTTCCATGAACTTCTAGTGCTGCCTGAAACAACCATGACTCCTGAAGATTAGGTAACTAATATGAAATTTATTTGATATTACACTTCCTATCAGTAGCTCCAGGCACATCACGGAGCGCAAGCAACATTCTCTGAAGGAAGGCTTTGTTGATCTGAAACTGTTAACAACCCCATTCCCAAATCAATGGACTCTGCTTTTGATGTTTATTTACAATGACGAGACACCTACTCTACAGCTTCAGTATTCTTTCATGTCGTATTACAAACTGACTTCAAACATGCACAACTACTATTCAACAAGCTCATTTGAGTTTTTGGGATCATTACCAGTATTTGGGTATTTATTTAGTGACAAATACAAACTGAACAAAACCCAAACTGTACAACACTGGCTTCATATTTCAGACCAGGAACACTGGTACCTCACTACTATTCCATAACCAATGTACAGCATTAAAAAAGCAATAGCATATGCTGAGCAGAATTAGCTACAGACTCTAGAAAGCCCAGTGATTAAGGAGATCTCTGCTGAGCCAAATTCTACCTTTGCTTCTACACAGAAGATATCAGCAAAGCTTCCTCAAGTGTAAGTTTCTGTAACTGAAAGCAGAGGTTAGTGTAGTTGCTTGTTTCACTGCTATTTATATGTGAGGTTTTTATTCCCAACTTCCACTCAGGCTCCCTGATCTAAAACTAAAATCTACCAAACAAAAAATTAAACCCAACAGAAACTGTTGTAAGGCCCAAAACACCATAAGAGCCAACCTCTTATCTCACTTGGATGGGAAAGGAAGCGCACTGCTTACAGGGTTAGCAACTTCTCAAGCAGCAGTGTGAGGATGCCATTTAAAAGCCACCCAGCACGTACGCGCTTTACCTTGAAACATTTCTGCCAGTAATTCTGATACTGGTCAATATTTTCCTCAAGGTCACTGATCCTATCACAAAGAAGTGTCACAGCAAAGAGTGTAACAGTCTTTTTGCCTTTTCCTTTTATTTTACTATAAGAGAAAGAAACAAAGCACGTCTCATTAGAACAGAGACGACCTCCTGGCTGGGGAGCAGTTGGTAACCAACAAGCCACCATCCCCAGAAGCATTCTGACCTCACCATCAATAAAGAGCTTGGTTTTGGCTCCCAAAAACCTGAATACAACAGCTGTATACGGACAGAATTTTGTCAAAGGTACACACAAATAATGGAGAACATATTTCAGAGCAGGCTGTGAAGGGGATTGCTTCTAGTACTTGGTTAGAAGTGAGGCATCCAGCTGAACCCAGCCCTGCACTTCAGATACTCCCTTGCAGGCACTTCTACCACAGAGGGATTTCTCTCTCCTTTCTCAGGCATCACTGCCTTTGGTTTCCAAACACTTATACAATGTCTTCGATAAATTCAATCTTTTTAAATTAAGCTTCCGTTTTGCCACACATAGAGGTTGTCTACTGCTGCCTTCCTAACCTTCCCCAGGAATGACAGAGAATGGAGAACACTGACAGTGCTAATGGCATCAGGAGGAATAATATTTTCCCTTCAAACTAAGTTTTCCATTATAAACATTAAGCTTGTAATATTATTTAATGCAAAAGTATTCCAATCTGTGCCTATGCTTGAAAAAGCTTCTTTTATTTCTCTGTAATTTAACTTTCACAAGTGAAATACTCTTCTGTATGCTCCTTGTTTCCGTACTTAAACATTAGCATTTATCCTATTACCAAAGAACATTTTGAGAAATCAAAAAAAACTGAGGCAAAGCCAAGTAACAATGGTCAATGGCAAAAGGGTCTGTAAACATACAGAACAATTCCCTGGGAGCCTGAAAGAGGATGCGTGATTCCTGTATCTTCCTTTCCCATCTGCAAATACAATGAAACCTGTGGACAGCTACCCCTTAGCTCCCTCCACCCTAATATATATCCTGTCTGGGACCACTCCAAAGAAAGCATCAATTAACCCACCACTACCAGAGCTACTTGTGCCAGTTCCAGCATGAAAGCCTGTGCTATGACACTAACATATTCCAGCCTGGTTGATGAACTGTGAGGAACCCATGCAGAGTTTTCACATTTCCTAATTCACTGCTCAGCAGAGTGTTGCCCCTGATACTACTACTAAAATTACAAGCTATGAAGTGAATGGAATAGGAACTGAGAAGGAAGGCAAGTCTCCTCCTCAGAGCAGATGAAAGCTGTCCTGAAAACTCTTCTTTACCGCTATATCAAAGGTGCTACATGACGATGGCCAAAGAACCCCCGAGGAAACTGCAGGGGTCACTGTTACGATGAGACATCTGAAGACAGCCATGAGAAAAGGCAGGGAGTGTCAGTCATGTTGAAAAACCAGGAATCCCATAGGGAAAAATTTGATTGTGTAATTAAAGGCTGTATCACAACACAAACACACACAAGGAGATGGCCTTAAAACTGCGCAAGCAGTTATGTTACTTCCTTCTGATCTTCAAATGTTTGAATATGAAACCTTAGGCTTTGAAATGTTGTTTCAATGCTATATATTTATATGGGAGTGATCATATAATAAAGGACATTTGACACAAATTTCTACCAGATCTCTATATTGCTATTAAAGCTTTTCATTCTGTTTTCAGAAATCTGCCTACTCTTCATGTAAATGACTCACAGCTGTGTATGTGTGTATCTGTCACACAGCAGTAAATAATTGTAGAAAATCCATGTGTGTATTTAAGTTTAGATAAGCATTGTATAACAACATTTTAGAGAAACATACAATTATTCTACATAATGAAAATCAATTTTAAAAGTAATTACCCATGTTCCCACAGAATTCCTGGTACCAGTATATCAGAGACCAAGTGGTCTTACAGCTGATAGGGACCAAAAATATTAGCATTTATTTAAATTGCCACATAACCAAGTAGCAATGTTAGTCTTCAACAAGTATGGCAAGGACCATCCTTTAACACCATCCTTTAACCTTCACAGCACAACAGCAACATCTGATTCTTCAAAACAACTACAGCTGTATGGACTCTGATCAAAGTCAGTAAAATTACAGAGGGTTCAAAGATCTGCCCATACAGATCAGCTTTAAAAAGAAGCAGAGTCTTCACGCCATTCTACAACTATTTCTTTGATGTGATAGATTCAATATGTTCATTGCCAATCTGTTGCAGAAGTTGCTTTTCCATTAAGGAATCTCAATGATACTGAGGATAAGATCAGAAGGATGAGGAA
>JANHGB010050252.1:0-16643 GCA_026283785.1 Coracopsis vasa | reverse complement strand
GTGGGGCCGGACCCAGGCGCGCCCCGGGCAATCGCGTGTGAGGGAGGTGATTCTTCCACGATCAGAGGTGTCCTGTGAGGAGAGTGGCAATGGACAGGCAGCGGGCTGCAGGCCGAGGGGCTTGTGGTGCACGTGTGAGAAAATCCAGAGCGCGCATCCATGGCCGCTTGATAGAGCTGCAGCTTTGCAGAGTTAAGGAAGGAGTAACTTGTCTGAAATCACCCACATTGCCACCAAAACAGCACGCAAACCTGTGACTTCCCACTCCGTCTGCAGCACAATCTGCATACCTTAGGTTAACTCCCCCACAAAACGCATGCTTTGTGCAATTGCTCTGCGTGCTCCGCTATTGTGTCTCAAACATTGTGTTCCAGGGTCAAAAACTTGGACTAGACAACCTGAATAGCCAGACCTGCAAGTTTAGATCACCCTAGTGCTGCAACCTGCAATGTGCTGTGCATACTTGGGTAATTAGTCTAAAACTTAGCGGTATCAGAATGTCTCCACACTAGCTGCTTTAACAGTTAAAACGAGACTCTACACAGATACAAGCTGCATCCTGCCCTTGGTCTGCAGAAATAAGAGGTAACACAACAGTGCCCTGGAAGTTATCTGGGACAGTTTATGCTACAATAGGTTTTGTTGGGGTTTGGCAAGCATTTTGTTTGAGGTTTTGCTTAGCAGTTCACCTAAGACCAAGGCCACTCTTCTGATGTTTTACCTGGACCCAGAAACACCAGGAGACAATTCACTCAAATGGAAAGGAGTGACGCATCTGGTGGCTCTCTCTGTGCCATACCGGTGGTAGGCTGGCCTAGGGAAAGTCTGCAAAGCAGAACTGACAGCAATACAAAACTGAAAGCACAAGTGAAAATAGGAAATTGCTATTTTAGCACATCTGCCATGTACTGTGCACTGCAAACCACCTCCTTTCATCCTGCCCAATTCCTCAGTCTGTTTTTCAAAAGCTGTCATCTGTATAGTTTATAATGTCTTAAACCCAACCCCAAGAGTAAAACATTGCCTGCTATTACATCATGTACCTTGCGCTTTTCTTGCTTTAACCCATTTTACACACATTCTGTCCTCAGCTGCAAGCTCTCTGCCCCAGGGACAATCTCGGACCATTAGGTTTGTAAGAAACCTGCCAGGAGAGGATCTCACTGCTTGACAACACACTTCAAAACCCACCATCCACCAAGCATAAACATGGATAGCAGTTGTATAACTTCCTTGAATAACAATGAAGAACGGTTGGACTTGCTGTCATATAAATTTGCTTGAAAAGACACCAGTGTGCAGCTGAATTACTGTAAGTGTTAAAGCAAAGTTTCATGCCCAGGGTCAGCCAGGAATTCCAGACATTGTTATGTCACATTGAAGGAGCACATGAAATATAAGTAGTAGAAACACGTGCTCTACCTTTCAGTTAAGGCTTTAACACTTCAATTGCAATAGACCTAGAGGCATTTTTACAGTTACGTGACCTGGAGATGTAAACAGCTACAAAGGACAACAAAAGAGTCAGACACAGAATGCATTGGTACGTTTGCAGGAAATGCAGACACCAAGCAGCTTCAACAGAAACTCCACTTCCAGCACTGTTAATGACAAGATGAAGTAGTTGGAGCAGACAGCAAGGGTACAAAAAGCAGTAATTACCTAAGTAATAATTTGGTTGTAATAACCTGCTTATGGTAAGTGACTGAAATACATCACTGCAGAAGGTAAAGTATTGCGGCACTGAGGTCTGTGGGGGAAGTAAGAAAAAGGTGCAACAACTGTAATGGTATCATCTTGTTTGTGGTTTGATTTCTCCCACCCCTCCCCCCCCAGCAGGATTGTTGTGTGCACATACTACTGTTTAAACTAACGCATGCCCTACAGCAGGCTCTAATTACAAATAAATAGGCAACTGGAATCACTGGGCACAGAAATATAACTATCAGTAAGTAATCATATCTCTCAAACTACTTTTGGAACTGATTTTAATTAGAATTACTCCTATCACCACAGATACCAATTATGCCCAAGAAAGAGGAAATCTTACTTTCCCTGGCAATTTGGAAGCACTCCACTGCTCATTATCCCCTTCGTCAAAATGAAGCAAAAGTTAGAAGACACTTACCTCATGCTTTACTTCAAAGAGGGTGGAAAATCATTTGCCTCCTGCTCAATCCTATGCTATTGATTTTCAGTCATGCCAGTCTTTCCCATTGCGCAGTCTGAACACCCACAAATAACCAGAAACTTTGAAAAAAATACAAATCTGGGAATCTTGATATGGTTTTCCAAGTAGATCTGGAATTATGCTTGGGATTTTATGCAAGTCATTCTTTGCTATTTATTTCATCTGTTCCTTAATTGCCTTCCAGAATGACTCATACTTTCACTTTCAAGCAAAAGCAGGAAACATCCCAGAGTGCAGAGATTTTAAGCAATACCCACTGGGAAATGGGTTGCCCACAGCACAGCTACAGCATGATGAAGAACTGTGATTTGGCCACAGCCTATCTGAAACTTATCAGTCACCACCATGTGATCTTTATTATAATATTTAATGTAAGTGTTCTAAACAGAGTTAAAAGCCCCAAATCTGAAAGGACATACAGGCTTTTGTCAGAGAAAGAAAGAAAGCAAAATCAAAGCACCATTTCTAAGAAATTGTCTTTAGGCTTTTGAAAGCACAGCTGGACTTCAGGATTGCCCAATTTTCATTTAAATACATCACTGCTTTCGGCTTTTTGTCTAGAAGACCACCATCACCACAGAATTACTGTACGTGAGAAGCAAAGGATTTCTGAAGTCTTGAAATGGCAGCTGAAATCATACTGGAAAAAAAACCCAACAAACAAAAACCCAACACATCTGTTTCCTGAACCGTTTTGGTTTGCTTTCAATTTCAGGAGCCAGAGAGATAGTTAATACCTCAGATTTGATTGTAGGAGAGGAAGAAGGTTGTTCCTTCCCCCTGTAGATCCCTCACCCAAGGGGTTCTGTGGAGATAGATACCTGCTCTTCTGGCAGAAAGGACCTTTTTAGACACACACGCCAGCTTCCATCCCTCCCAGCAACTGCAACCACCACCTGTGTTAGTCTTTTCTGCACTGGTGCAAAGGAACAACCAGAATGGCCATGCATGGCTGATGCACGAAACACCAGCAGATCAGTCATGGAGAAGTATGCTTAGGTATACGGGACATCAGACACAGCTATGGGACCACCCTCAGCTGTCAGAAGAGGCTATAACCTGTGTTCAACCATTAACTCAAACTTCCTCTTCAAACAAGTTGTGATAAGAATAGTTTTCCACAGGGTGATCTGTAGCCCTGGCGTAAACAAAGGAGTCACACAGAATATGACAAATAGGACATTGCACATGGATGGCCATCATAAGCCATGAACCTCCATCCACTTTATAACATGACAGTTGCAAAGCTCCAGATCAAATACCCTGACCACATTTTTTTTACGTTCTAGGGACCTCCTATCTCATAATGTCTGTTCATTTCCACCTTATTTTAATATGCCTGACCTTACCAAAGGCACAGCAAAGTGTAAGCCATTCAAAATCATTGACCTTGTGCTACCTGAAGAGAATCAGAGTGAAAATAGAAGATAGTTTTTTGAAGTGGCAGAGGGCTGTGAAACTCCCCTAGAACATTAAGTACAAGAACAGAAGCAAACACGTGTAAATGAGGCTGCAAAAGGAAGATTTGTCTAAGGAACCACAGGGAGTGACAGGTAAGGGCAAAGACAGGTATCATAAGTTTTCTCCCCTTGGAGTTTAAGTGTTGTAAATTGCCTTTTCCCTGATACAGGATCAAGTTTGTGGAGAAACAGATCAGCCAATATTTATTTAGCATTCATTTTATTAAACTGTTTTAGTAGACTTATTAATAGCAGATCACTCTCCAGACAGTAAATTTAATTATTCTTCATGATTCACACACATGCAAACACCCATCATTACCCAGAAGGGAAGGGGAAGCTGACCAGAACGGTTTTCTCAGATACAGAGGCTCATACTGAATGAGCCAGGATCAATGCTCAGAAAGTCCATCTGTTTCTGCAGATGCACATGTAATCCTGTAATCATTGTCAGCATCTAACCACCACCCTTTTCTTGGATGTGCCACAGTTACAAAACCATCATTGATGGCATGCGTGGTGGTGGCCTTGTAGAGATTCATCTGACTCTGTCCTAGGATCATCAGTTCCTGTGAATTCAGCAGGATCTCCCGGCTCTGGAGCCTACCACCTTTGCACATTGGGACACCTTTTTGGGACACTTTTGCACACTACCTCTCAGCATGTATTTTTCCTCTTTCCAGTTTCTTGCTTTCTGATAACTATTACTCCATCCATATGCATCTAGATGTACCTGTAGAGCCTGTTTCAATTCACAAGGGGGATTTGAGACACAAATGCTCCACGTACACTGTAGGCTATTCCTCCCATGCACAGCACAGGCAGCTCTCTCCCATCAACCACTGTGAACACAGTTGGCCACAATTTGCAGCACAGATTCCCAAATCCATCTCCAAACCTGGATCTTCCAGAACACTGCTTACCTACAAAGCTCAGCATGCCACCACTGTGCTCATGCATGTCTTATTTCAGTGGCAGGAATCACTATGTGCTGTGCTGGCAATATAATAATGCATGCTGTGGGGAACCTCAACTCCTCAGCACCCAAATGATTCTCATCCATCATTTTCTTTTATAGATACCTAAATAATTCCTTCCACATTGCACGGTGCATTTTCCTGCTTGTGATCATCTTCTACCAAACATTTTTCCACCAATTATTTTAATTACATATGCTTTAATCATGCTTTCAAGCTATACCTAATGCTTAGCTACTAACAGTTCATGCTGTATATCTTGGACACTATCATATGCTACTACAGGTGTTGTACAGGTTTACAACATGTTGTACAGGTGACGTTTGATGGCTACAAATACCTGCATAATAGTCTTACCTGGGTGTTTATTAGTCATGCTTTCAAGCTTCACCTTATTTCAGCTAAACAGCTATAATGAGTTTTTCTATCCTTCACAGCATTGCTTTACTTTACCTATGCAATAGGAGAGAAAGGGAAGTGCAGGAAGCAAAGACTGGCTTTGTCTCAGAATCCGTTTATATATCATTTTATGTGGCAGATAAAAGGAAAGCTGGGAAGTAACAGAAAACAGATGACATTTGAATGTGTATATGGCAAGGAATGGATAGAGACAGGAAACATTTAGAAGATTTTCCATTGTTTTTCCTGGGAGAACATAGATACTGCAAAAAGTTGTGGAGCTGGTGGAAGGGATAAACCCCACAGATATGGAACTGTTGTGATACAGGCAGCCATTACTTTTTGCACTGAAATGTAAAGGGGACTACACTGGGTGCTATGCAGTTTGTTTGTTTTTTAAGTAGAAAACCACTTATTCATGAAAACAGAATAAGAATGTTTTCTTTAGACTTAGGCTGGCTTCCTCTGACTGAGCTGTATACCTGAGCATATAGCTAGAAGCATCATTACAGCTCACACAAGCATGTCTGAGCTAAGCCTGTGTAAACTCATCAAGTTGATGTACTACTTTTCCAGGCACCTCCACACCCAGCTTCCTGGCTCTGCCTGCCTTGGCTGCTCTTTGTTTCCTTCACTACCAATTTGCTGTGTGGTTTCAGCACAGCCACAAATTATAGTACAGTTCAGATACAGACATTCCCTGGCATTCCCAGTTTCCTTTTCTTCCATCTTTCTGGAGAACCTACCCCCTTCCCACTAATTCCCAGGTGTTATCAGATCAGATGCTCAGCAAAATCCCTACTGAGCATTCCAGGAACTAATTTACACCTCCTTTACCAAGCAGACGCTGATATCTTGTCATGCAGCTCACGGAGGAGTAGACTGCATTTTCATTTAGGTGAACATCTGGAGAGAACATTTATGGTACCTGTTTCAACTGCAATTATAGTTTCATCAGTGTGTGTGTGTGGGGGTGTTACATCTCAAGATTGGGAAGTATCTGCTCTTCTTTCGAAGCCTGTTTCACCCAGGGAATTGGCATCCCTAGCCAGGAACTCAACTAACACACTAGTTCCCTCTTTTGACTGGACAAAAAGCTGGCAGCATTGCACTGATGTGTCGAGGGGACGTGTAGAAAGTATCATCTGTCAGGGCTTTGTGTACCACAATATTTCTACTAAATTAATACACATTTAATAATCACTACGTAGTTTGCTCACACCTTTAACACACACTAATCATTTTCCTGACATACCCATTCCCACAATCATTTTCAAAGAAAACTTTGAATCAATGTAGGTCAGTTAAGTTTCCTGTATTCTACTTTTCCTATACCCTACCTTTTAATTATTCAAGCCTTTCAGAATTGTGAGTGCCAAGACTCTCAAACTGCATACACAAGAGCCATATAACCACGTGCACAAAATTCCTCTGTCACCACCACTAGAAGTAGCCTGGTTTACATCTTAAGCAAATTAAAAATGGAAATGGCCTTCACCTGTGGCTTCTTCAGCAGACATCTATCATGTTAACATTCACCAAAGCAAATTCCTGTCCCTGCTGATCCCTTTCTGTGGAGGCTGTCTCTTGGAGAAGAGCAGTGCTATAGTCCTGTAAACATCCTGTTAATCACTGATTGTTTCTGCAAAGATTAATCACACAAGGTCAAACAAAACCAAATAACATTGAGGAGGAGTCCTCAACTGCCAGCAGTCAAGGGAAAGATGATTTCTTCAACTGCTTATCAAAGTTTCTCTCGCTTTATTCTCCACAACACGAACACATTGTTTTCAGTATAACATGCACAGAAATTTCAGTTGGTAAGTCAAGTTAGCTAATCAAGCTGCCAGACACCCCTGCCCTTCCTCCATTCAATGTTATGCTGTGACCAAACTCTTAAAAAAGTCTTTTCCAAAGACTGAGGGAATCCCTGCATCAGCCTCAAATATTATTTTTCTCTTGCAGTCAGAGATCAAATGAAGCTGGGGGTTGTTCAGCCTTCAGAGTAATTAATTGGAAAATGCCTGCTGGGACAGGAGAACTGAGAGTCACAGCCTCCATCAAAAGTAAGCAGAGACAGGACATTTGATGTCTGGCCAAAATGAGCAAACACTGTTATATTTCAAAATCAAGGAATGCATTCAGTCAGTGAAACCCCTTAAACTGACTTGCTACTATTTTTATCCAAGTTCCATGTCTGTGAGGGAACAAATGGAAGGCCAGTATATCAAAAGTGGCAAGTACTAGCAAATCTTTTTTAAAGGACTTTTTCTTTAGTAACCAGCAGTGTCTGCAGAACCAAGCATTTCACCTACAAGAAGAGTACTGCACAGTTGTCACTTCAGTGAGGAAAAATCCTTGTAGATGGCATCACCGTGGCTTGGTAAGAGAGGGACAGGCTTTGGAAAAGCAGGAAACAGATGTCAACAGAAAAAGAGGTTAGGCCAACAAGCTGGGCTGTGAGATCTGTGCAGGTATCAAGTTTTGGTTTGGTTTTTATTTCTGCTGCTATCACAAATAGGGCTGGGATACCAGCTGGTTTTCAGAAAACAGACATAATTACCCTTGTAGAACAATTAGTTAGGGACACTTAAACTGGAAAAGCCAACTCTCGCTTAGCACTTAGAGGTTGCATTTCTATTAATTCAGAGTCTTGTCAGTGTTGAGTCTGAGCAAGCTTTGTGGACAGCCTGTGAAGGGACTGCTTCCTCCTACACCAGTTCTAAGAGTCATTTCTCACCTACAAAATGCTACATCATAGTCCACCACATTCAGCTACCTCTTCCAAGGAAGGCTGACATTCAGATAGAAATGCAGAGTTTCGTAGCAGCAATACTAATGTTGATATGAAGGAAAGCACCAACAAAAGCCATTAATCAAGCAAGGGCTGGAAGAGTGTCTTGTACTGACAACCAAGAACATGATCAACAGCGATCAAACTGAAACACTGATGGATGAGATGTAAACATCATGAAGCCTGTGCTCTGATATAGCCACAGCAGAAAGAACTTATCAAGAGACCTGTGCTCCAATAACAGAAGAATGGTGACAAGGTTGTGTCGCTGCTTTCTGCTGTCCTAACAGGAAGGCAAACTTGCCATAAGGATACTCAAAATGAGACAGAGACAATGGGCAGCCGCCTTGTCTAAGACTTACGGAGAAAGAAGCAAGATTCTTAAGGGGAAAAAATTCACAGCAATAACTTTCTGGCTTCTTAAGGGAGTATAAGACCTTCCAAAACTTGGTTCAAACCACCTCAAAAAGTAGATCTAGCATGATCAAGAGGAACCTAAAAGGTGGAGCAAGGATTTGACAGCCAACATCTCATCCTTTGTGTGTTACACAAGTGATTCTTGTAAGCTTTGACATATGTCTTGGAGCCCATGAGTATGTGGGTGTGAAAATGTGAATGAAATGTGTGTCAATGAGTGAGTGAAATAAGTTTTCCTTAAACCAAACTTCCCATTTCATAAAGATTCCCACTAAATCTCATGACATGAATTTTTTTACAGGCATAGGGCAGTGAGTGCAGCTTATGTCTCATCTTCCTGGAGTACGTTTTTCTACACCCGCCTAGTCTAGCACTCCACCAAGCTCTCCCACACTGGCCTGTAACAGATAGCTGAGTCACAAGCCTTTTCTTGGATCTGAAGCCAAATCCCTGCTAGAAACGCACAAAACTGGGCAGCACACAGGGTTGGGTAGAGCAATTTCCACCTAAGAAAGATCAGTTATTGCTACAGCACACCACTAACTGCTCTCCTCTGAATTCCCTCGAGTGATTCACAGCTTTCCTGAAGAGCAAAGTGCAAACCTGTGCGCAATACTCCCACATTGACCCCATGTGGAGCTGAAGCATCTATCCCCACGCCTGGAGGATAAACTGCCCCTCATACAAGAGGGGGGAATTCCCACTCCACATCCGTCTCTTCCCTCCCTCCCTCCAGTAGTGGTTTGCTATAACCTGCAGATTATTTCTGGCAGAGCTGTTGCTGAACAGTAGTTCTCTGACAGTCTGGCAGCTCATTCCTTTAACTCACTGCAATCCTCTGTACCATTCCTTATTCCATTCCTGAGACTTTCTCAAGATTACTTTTAACTCCAGGCCTGTTCTCCAGTGCTCACCATCCCTCCCAAATTCACAACAGTTTAACAAACATACTTCACAAAGTATACCTTTTACACCATTAAACAGACTGAATGAAAACACTGAATCCCCTCAGACATTGGACAGGGTCCTGTAAAACTTAAGCCAATAAAGCCTTCCTTCCTTGCAACAAGCCCTTAGAAACTCACCTGAGTACAAGGAAGCACAGTATTGATACAGATGGCGAGGAGCTGGTGAAATTTATGCAAAACCCCTCATGTCAGTTTTGCAGACCACATGTCAAGGCAGACAGGTACCTAAATGTACATGGTGCGGGCTCAGATAGGCAAATACACCTCATCAGATTCTGTTTTGCAGGGCTACATTGTTCGGGATTTCTCAGCGGTAGTTTGAATGTGGTTTCAGGTATACTTGTGCTAGTTGGAGTCACCCATTATAGCAATTATGTGTAAATATACTCCTAGTGACCAAGTCACAGGGTAATCAGGCAGCTAAATGCAACACATCATTCAAAGAAATCAACCTGCTTTTCGCAAATCTTGGGTACCTTCAGGCATAGTGGAAACCTGAGTTACATTGGTAAGCCAAACAGTGGAAGAACAGGTGCACACTTAAATCTTGGGATGCTTAGAGGCAGGACTTGGAATAAACATGGAGGCAGCTGCCTCCATCCAGACACCTTGCAAACAGAATATAGGCCCAGAACTGCTTTTAGACATTTAGAATTCTGCACTCCTAGAAATTTAGTATTCTGTAGGTGATAAAAAATACCCTAAAGCTCTGACACAAGCCAAGTATGCCCTGAGCAGCTGAAGTAATGAAGCCTCACTTCCTTGATGATTGTAATTATTGTCTTTAACTCCTTCATAACTCCTTTATCTCTTCTGTTTCACCCTCCCATTGGGCAGGATGCAGCCAAACTCATGCTGATGAGCAAGTGCAGACATGTGGTTGCAACTGAATATACATACAGCCTTAAGGGAATTGGATCACTGTGACAGGAGTACTTAGACTGATAAATCATACCAATTTTAAGCTTTAAAATAACTTCATTAGATTGGCATTCATTGAGGACAATCTTCATGCCAATAATTCTCATACTATTGAACATTATCACTACATATTAGTTCTTAAACATAGAATGGATTGTAAGGGACATTTGAAGATCATCTTGTCCAAACCCCCTTGATGGTCCATGTGAGTATCACGTATTCAAATCAGCCAGTTCTTTATCCTAAGTCAGCTGTGAGCATTCAGTACACTGTACAGTCAGTACTGGCAAATAGGACCCGTGATGGTCTAAGGCATATATGTTTTTAGGCCTCAGAGGTTTTCCACAAGGACAGTCAAAACTGAAGTAGGCGCTTCTTTCATCCGCAGCCCAAACTGGAGATCTCATCCTGCTAAGCCTGTTGAAGTTCTCACTAGTGGCCAGCCCTTGGTGTCTGCCTCTGAAGAGGGTGCTGCAAGGCTCCTAGGGAAGGGAGGTTACTTTCCCAGACTCTGGCACATGCTTTTATCACATCCCTACCTGGGTTTGTTCCCCCTCCCTTTGCTAAGCAGCTTCTTCCTTCCCTGAGGCAAAAGCAGTCTATTCCCACCTCTCAAGGCTACACTTTTTCAATTATCAGTCATAAGCTGTTTATGATTCTCTCTTCTCTGCTTTCAACCCATGACTGTATTTTCAAAGCCTTTGCTAGTATCTCACACTTTAACTGGGAATCATAACAAACAGCACCTGGTTCCAGGTGCTCCACACAGTCAGTTCTCATAACAAGCTGATAACTAGCCTGACAAGCCAGGACCAGGGCCTTGCGCCATCTTCTCTCTGGGTTGAAAACAAACCAATATTGAAGCTTTAGTATGTTTCTCTTAAGGGTGCAACAAGCATCCACTTTGGCTGCAGCAGCAGCAGCAGTTGGGTAGCTGGCTGCATTTCTGCCTCCTGGCCCTCCAGGACTTAGATTTGGAAGAATTGGTAGTGGTCTTGCAAGAAGTCATTTCTCCACAAGGATCTTCCAGTATATTATCAGGAAATTAATAAATAAATAAATAAATAAAATCAATTCTTGGATTATTCCTCACCTACTTCTTTTTACTGTTCAATTCCTACAGTCAGTATCTCCAGCTTGGCTAAAGAGGAGAGAAATACCTGATGAGCGGGTGTGTCACCTCCCCACCATGCTCTACTTCATGTTTTCATCACAATAGGCTCCCTCCACTATGGCATCCTGCTTCCAATCACACTTGGTTCTACCTGATTTCAGAGTCACACTGGAAACCCATCCTAGGACACCCACAGGTATTTTCCTCAGTAGCTTATCTGCCACTTAATGATGAACTGTTGTCTCTGGCATCTACATATACAGTCAGTGCTGATCCACAGTCAAACCCTGAGCTAAGACAAACTGGTACAGTTTCAAGATAAACCTTGGGAAATATGAGTGACCTTCTAAACACCCATTGACATTTTAAACCTTAGAAACTCTATTTCAAGTTGCAAGGTTAGTATTTTCAACAGGCTAGCTGAGTTTGGTTATCTGGATATCCTCATTTTAATAATCTTGTTTATATAGGAATCAGAAGCACTTTAAAACCTTTGTTTTCCTATAATAGTCTTGAAAAAATTTAGCTTTTTTAATATACAAAACATGATACAGGATGAACTCACCTAGAAAACATTTCCTATATTGAAACTAGGAGATGGGGAGTCATATAAAGCATGAAACATTTACAGCTTCATTAAATCGATATAGTAATGTAAGAAATGGTTATAACTTAGTACATATTCAGCTGGTCCAAAGGAATTCTCTTTAATTCCTTCTTAGGGAAGGGTTTAACTTGTAAGGATAAGACTCAAATCAATCCAATCAGTTTCATCCATGTCCCATCAGCCACAACTGTGCAAGACAGTTCATTGCTCTCTGCCCTCTGCTGAAGGCTGCCACAACCCCAGCTCTCCTGTAAGCACACCTTCATCCATTTCCATCAGAGCAGCTTTTCCTGGCTTTTTAATAAACCTTCTTGCTAACCCAGATTGTTTTGACTAAAATGACCGTGTGTGTGTGTGTGTGTGTGTAGAAACAAAGATCTTCCTGTATTTTCCCACCAATAGCTCAAGCTCATCTGTGCTTTAATTTAACGGAGTTCCTGTAGGTTAATTTACCCTTGCTTCAGTTGGGTTGATCTTGGCAGAAATATTTATCTCAGACAGTTTCTCCCCATCAGCCAAGCTATTCAAGAGGGACAGGATGTACATCTGCATTATGCACTTGGTATTCCTGTATTTCTACCCTCAGAGCGAGCAGCTGGGGCCCTTTAAAGGCAAGGAAGCAAAACCTTGTCAGGCAAGGAAGGCATTTTTCACTCTCATACACTCGAGAAGGCTTGATTGCTTCATTTTTATTGATAACTTGTTATTGCTTCTTATGTAGCACTAAAGACAAGATTGGTTGTGTTAGACACTGCAGCCTTCTTGCTTTTCTTTTGAGGACTGGAAAAGCATCCCTCAGCAGAAGGCTTCGGTGGCAGCTTGATCCCCCATAAGGGACTCTACTGCAACATCATCCCACCTGGAACACTTCCAGCCTTCTCCTCACCATAGCACCAGACATCCATACAGCTCTATGGCGAGCAGACTGCAAACTGATAGTAACCCAGAGGCAGTAGGAAGAAAGTTTATATATTTCAATAGAACCAGCTCCCTGCCCTGCTGCATTACAGCAATACAAATTGAAGAGATTTAATTACCATACCCCACATTCTGAAAAGAAAGAAGGTACTATTCTAGGGGGCATTTTAATTTATTCCTGATATCTATAACGGGAACTAATGTTTAGGATCAGAAACCAGACAGACTGAAATGAGTAATAAGAAACAGGAAAAGAGTGCCAGTGGTTAACTAGTAGAACAAATTATCAGGGGAAATGTTGGGTTTTCTCATTTCCTGATGTCTTCAGATCTGTCTTCTTCAAAAAAAATATGTACTTTAGTTTACCATAAATCAGTGGGGTAATGTCAAGAGAAACATGAAGAAATTGCAGGGCCTGTGAAAGATGGGAGGTCAGTCTATGGGGTCTAGTGGTCTCTGCCTGTTCTGCAGAGTTGAACTCCAGAGGGAGAAATTCACTTCCAGAAAGAGAAGAGTGTCTTCTGCATCCACATGCACACACATCCTGTGCCCACAGAGCAGAGTATCCACAGGCAGCTGGTATTTAGTCCCACATGGGATGCTACACTGCTGACCACCTCATCTACACACAGCAGTCTGCTGCATGTTCAAAGCCACGTGCCAGCTCATTTCACATCCAATTCCCAGCCCTTCTGCTTTTCTCATTCCAGGACAAGAAACAAATCCAGATTCTTCTCCCTCCTGCTCCACATGAGCAATCATCCTGGAGAAGACAGATCCCGAGTGTCCTGCATACCCCATTATCCCTTTTACTACAGTAAGAGTTTTCTGTAGTTTGACAGTCAGATTAGACAAGGAACCCACAAACACTTGTCACTTTTTGGAGTCCCAGTTAAACCACCACACAAACCCAAGAATGTTTCTTTTAGCAGAATAATACTAACTTCACCTCTTAGTTCTTACTGATACCAGTAAGAAGCTCTTACTAAGCGAATCCTCTCTACCAGTTTTCCCCCACTCTTCTCTGAT
This sequence comes from Coracopsis vasa, assembly GCA_026283785.1. Taxonomy (NCBI): domain Eukaryota; kingdom Metazoa; phylum Chordata; class Aves; order Psittaciformes; family Psittacidae; genus Coracopsis; species Coracopsis vasa. The sequence continues at coordinate 2,848 of JANHGB010050252.1, read as the reverse complement.
CACCCAGCTGGTGGGACGAGGCAGGCAGCAGGTACAGGCAATTGGGAAAAGTCAGAACAGCCTTTCAACAAGAGTGGTTTTTTTCTGAATGCCATCATGCCTAACATGCATATTCCTTTACAGGCCCACACAGGAACCTTCCCAGCAGTACCTTTGGGTACCCTTATTCCAGCCATTAAGCCTCAGTCATACACTCCTAATTACTGTTCACAGCCTCTTTTGGATCTCAGTGATCTTCCAAGAGGTCTTACCAGAATACTCATCACAGGTGTTGTTAGAACTCCATCCACATCAATTATTGCACACAAATTTAGGCAGCAAATCCAAGTTTTTACCTAGCAACATCAAATGCTTTCTGTATGAAAGAATAGTCATATTTCATACTGTTCTCATTACTGTTATATCAGCTAACCTGTCTCCCAAGCAGTTTAGCTTTGGGAGTGTAAAGAGATTCCCTTCTGCCCACCAGCAACTGAAGCTATCACAGCTGCAGTGATCCACCAACATTTGTGTGGGGTTCAGAATCTTCTCTTACACTTCCACCGTCACTTCACTTTCCATGAAGTCCACAAAGGATGGGTTTATTCTCATCGGAAGATGGATACAAGTTAAACACTGTTCAGATAAAGCAATTTAGCTCAGAAGAGCCTTTGCAAACATAGCAACACACAAGATTTATTTTCATGTGAGAGGAAAGTGATGGTAATCATAAGGAATCAATGTACAAGTGGTTTCTAAAGTGACAGGCCTGCTTTTCCCATGTACCATTTACTGAAGCATAGATCAGTGATGACAAGCCCTTAATCTGGACTGAAATTGAAAGCTTCAAGCTTTTAAAGAGGCAATAAATGTGATTATCAAGGCTGATATGATATCATGCAAGTCTGATTCAGGATTCCTTGTGCACTCATCAATGAGCCTGTGGTGACAGTACAATGAAATTGAAAATATTCATTTACTGAAGGAACACGAGCACTCACTAGTGCTGCTAAAACCATAGGGTTTAACTCACAAAAGTATTGATGCGTCCTCCCAAAGACATCATGAGCACAGGCAGGTTGATTTTTACCTAATCTCCCAAGCAGCTGTTGGCTTTTTCTTCCCTCACCTTTATGCTCTATCAGCACCCTGAGCAGTATCTGCAGACATTCCCTCATCCCCAGCTATTCCTGCAGTTCCTTCCCCACACTCCATTTGTATCAAGCTTCTGGGGACAAAACCATTGATTTCCCGTCTTATTCCCCTTGGCCAACCAGGTTATTACAAGGTAGGACAAGGCAAGACTCAAAGCCCAATGAGCTCATATGGAGACTATCTCTGACAAATGCCTTCCTTCCATGCTGCTGACACCTTTGAGGACAGTTTTACTTCATCCTCCCCCTCCAGGGTACAAACATGTGCAGAGTGCATCAGTTCACGCTGTCACTGCTGTATACTTGAGGATAGCCCATGTCGCTCATAAGGGACTGGAAGATTTATCCATGTGCTATGTGAAAGAAGCCAGCTACACTCCCAAAGCAGCATTCGTAGAGAGGGGTCTGGTCAGAAAGGCAGTGCTGCTCTCCCCGCGTTTGGTGCCTCCAGCAGGTCTCACAAGTGCTTTACAGCACAGACCTCAGCTCCAAAATGAGCTGGTTCATGACGGCAAGGCAAACGGAAGAAAGAAGAGCAGGGCAAGTCTGCTGCTGTTACTGCCATATGATACAGTACCCTGTCCAGGAGACTCAATGGGAGGCCCTTGAACAGCCCTGCTTAAAGGAGAAAGGCTGTGGGATCCTTTCAGTACTTATCACATAGCTGAGGGCAAGAGCAGGCACTAAGGTGAGCATTTTCACCCTCTGCTCTCAGCAGTGCAGACCCAGAGACAGTGCTCACCCAGCTTACAGCAAAGATCTCTCATACCCTGAGGTGCAATAATGAAAACACCAGGATTTCCATGGTCTGCTCCTGTCCAGGGACAGCACTTGACAGGGGCACAAGTCTCCACTGAAGATGGCATAAGGCTGTATGGTCTTAAGCTTGCCAGTGTGGGCTTTCATGCAGCATCTGGAGATGGCTTCTCACAGGCTGCTTAAACTGCAGCCAAGCTTCCATCTTGCATAGAAGACACCCAGGATGCCAAGGCAGGTTCACATACAAGAGTGTGGGCATGCTGAAGGGTTTTGGGGAGCAAAATACAGAACTGCATCTAGGTGGGAGCTCCTGGAAGGTCTCAGCATAGGAAACAACAACATGAGAGCTTTCATGTGGGATGGAGGGGGCCACAGCTGCCCTCAAAGCAGTGGGGACTCCTTGCAGGGGAACAGAAAGCCCAAAAAACAGGTAAAAAATAAAGCAGCGCACATAAGTGGTCAACATTGCACCAAAATTACCTAAGATGGGTGTCTTAAGTGTGTCTTCATTTTCCACCTTTTCAGTGCTGCCAGGTTCCCTAGAAATCCATGTTATAAGGGAACCCAGTGGATCACTTTGATCTGAGGCAGGATCTGCCATCCCCAGCCACTGCTTACCTATGATGAGGAGCTCACTGCTTCAGCCAAGGACACGGCTTTCCTGGGAGCAAGTGCTGTGCTGGAACTGCTTCTAAGGGAACTGGGAAGCTCAGCACACACACCTCAGCATCAAGCCCACGCATAACTTGCTTCTGTCCACCTTGTAAGTTTGCCTGGGCAGCGGAGCTTGGGAAACCCCCCTACCCTGGCCACGTAGCGGGGAATTGCTATTTCCCAGCTATTCGCTACTCCACCAGGTGTCCGAGCGATGAAGTTAATCGTCGGTTCCAGATCGGGCTCCTGACAGCAACAGTGTGAGTGTGCAGCCCTCTAGTGCCCACTCCCAGCCATGCTTC
>JANHGB010050251.1:0-22677 GCA_026283785.1 Coracopsis vasa | reverse complement strand
AGTCTCCATTTTGTTTAACCAAAAATCACACCTCCCCAAAGTTAATAACTGTAAGGATTTCAGATGTACATAAGTGTGGGATCCACCAGATTGGGAGCTCTGCAATTATCTCTCACAGAGAAATGGGTCATGGTTATTTGGATACAAAATAGCTAGTGCTTCTCAAAATTTCTGGAAGCAGTAAAAGAAAAGTCTTTATTTAAAGCACAGAGGCAAAAGAACAAAGAGAAGATGAAATTAAAGTAAATCTTGCACCACTGAGCTGGCACAGACCACTAGATCAATGCCAGCACGCAGCTCCGCTGTAAAGGAGCTCTGCATTCTGATCACTAGCAGCCTGCATGCAAATGCAATGCTAAAGGAAGAACAGAGAACAAAGAAAGCAAATACAAATGCTTATGCACAATCATTCAATTTGGGTTTATTAATTAAAATAATTTCATTTTTGCTTCCTCCTCTGAAAGGTTATTTCCAACATGGCTCTTTCCACGTTTGCAAAATAGCTGATTTCAATGATCTACAATTACACATTTCACGTACATGAGGCAAGGATGCTGTATCCACCTTTACTTATAAACAACAAAATGGCATGTTATTAGTGCAAAGACATCACTCTTCTCTCTAAACATGTATTCAAAGAAAATAGTTTCTAATAGTAAGCTTTCCACTTGTCAGCATCACAGCATGCACAGGTGCCTGGGCTGGAGGGGAAGTAGTGCATGGCTTTGTGACATTTCTGTGGTGAAGGATTCCAACCTCCATTACCATTAATAGCTGGGCTTTCTGGTATTTCCTAATAGTTCCAAGTCTCTCAATCACTCCATCAAAGGTCACATAGCTTAATTTCTGAGCAAGGTGTCAGCTTTTAATAGTCTTTCCATAATAGCAGTATTTTCTAAATGAATAAGACTAGAGAGCAAATATTTAAAGGTTTTCCAGCACCAAAAAGAGTAGATAAGTATGCACTACTCCAGCTCAACCACCACCTGGGAAACCAGTTTTGGAACTCTAAACCACAATCTCTCAGCTTAATCTCACAGAAATACCTCCACAACAAATTTCTTCCTTGCTACATGAACATAGCACATGCTACTAACACAGCATCAGCCCCTCTCACAGAGCCAATTCATTCGTATCCTTCGAACACAGTGGCAATATTGCAAGGACCTGCAGTGCACACTCTGGATAACACATGGGGAATCCCTTTGCATAGGGCTGGAAATGTTTAATAAGGAGCCTTAAACAAAGTCAATGGTTAAAGCCAACCCAAATAATCAGACACATTTTGTTCTCACTAATCAAACTACTGTCGAGATTATCCTAGACATGTGAAAAGACTGAATGTTGAGGTTATTAATTTACTTCTTTAATAACTGTGTGATGCCCCATTTGTTATTTTTTTCTCCCTCACACTGTTCCAAGAGCAAATACAAGTTTTAATATTGTTTATGTTACTATCATTTGAAAATTAATAGCTTTTCATATATCTTTTGACTTCCTGGTGACTGCAAGGAAAAACAAAAATCTTTAATATATTCAAGGCTAAGTGTCATTTAAACTGCCTCTGATAAACATGTATTATAGTAAATTACCATAAACATGCTACGCACTGATGTAGACAAATGCCCAAAGAGAAAACCCATGTAAACAAGATAAGTAAAACTGTCTTATACATATTTAAGGGATCCATAAATGAGAGCTAGTCATAAACTTGACAAAGGTAATAGAAGATATATGTTAAACTTCATTGCTATAGAATTCAGGTTAAAAGGTGATATAAATGTTTTAGTCTTTTATCTGAGACTCTAGCATTAAAGATTTAGTCCCTCTTCAACTGCTTTGGGCAGGTGGAAAGGTTTTTGTCCTTTTCATCTCTTTTTTTAACCTTTGCACCTTCTGTTAGTTGTTTTAAGTTTTGCTTCTTTCTTCCCGTGTTTCTTAGCTTGTTAAATGTTAACGCGTTACACACAGGCATATACGCTATGTACCCACAGCATTACCAAAAAGAGAGCTGCCAGTTCTCTGATGAAAGGGCTTGCAAAAACAGGGATCAATTTTCTATTGATTAGAAATCCATCTTAGCAGTATTATAATTGAGACCCACGGGCCACCTCTGCAATGGCAGGGTGATTCCTTTCTTGGCCCAATGGAGGGATCAGAGCTGGCTTTTGCCTGTTGCTCAGAGTCTTGAGCAACCTGCTGTAGCTGACCCTGTTCTGCACAGACATCACCTTGGGCTGGGTGATGTCCAGAGGCACCAAGCACCCACAGCTGCTCTGCAATCCCTATTCCAGAGCTCTTCTCACCAGCCAGCAGAAACACTGGGTGACTTCACATCCCTGCTCCATGCTCCACACCCAGCCCTCCTGAGCATCATCTGACCCTCCAGGTTCAGCATCTTAAATGCTTTTCAATGCTTTAGTCACAACTTCAGCTCTGACGATCTCCCAGTCTCAACAACTGTAATTAAAAATGACAGCCTACAAGAGGATGACAGGATCAATTCTTATACCATAGATACTGCAATTATAGATGTGCAAGACAACATGCTCTCCTCCCCACTGTATGCTACCTTCTGCAAGGTTACTTGCTTCAGGAGCAGCAGCTTCTAACCAAGCACAAAGACCAAGTATGAGCAATAGTTCTGCTGCCAGAACTCTGATTTTATTATGGCTTTGTGGTATTTGGTATCTTTCCTAAAATCCCAGGTACTCACATACTGTATTTGCATGGGAATCTCACCACATTCAATTTCTAGTTCCCAGGCTTGCAAAGAAGAGTTAAAAATGTGGCTGAAAGACATAAAATTGCTTTCAAAAAAGGAAAAAAGAAGAAAAATTGCAAATAAATTACTTTCATTTCTTAAGGTCAACAACAAAAATTGTGGCAGGGCTTCTAACCTGAGTGAGGCATAGCAGCCAGCACTGGATACACAGATCCTTAGAGTGGGCTTGAATGCTCAACATCACGATTCAGAAACAGCTGCCACTGCTTCACACCAACATCTGGCCCAGTACAATGTAATGACAGACATTCCCCCTTATATAAATAAATATATCCCCCCCGAGGTGTATAACTTCCATGTGGAACATGGAAATAGCTGTTAATGCTCATTACTTGTACACTTAATTTAAACATCATGTAGCTGTTGATCTTGGGTTTAGTTTCCTATAGCCAGCTTTAAATTTAAAATTAAAAAAGTGTGGTTGATTTACTGCATCCAGAAGTTTGAGATCTTTATATTTTACTCATTATCATACAAAAAATTCTCCTAAAACACTGCAAGAGCCCATTGGTGTTTAGGGTCCTGCTCTTTCCCTCCATCTCTCAGCGATTTCGTCATCAAGTCAGCTCAATTTCCAAGTGTTTACCCCTCTCACCCCCAACAGCCACTCCTGATAATTGCTTAACTCTGAAAGCCAAGCAAGGTCTTTTCTGGCTTATATATTAGTAGCAGTAGACTGTGAAATCAAAGGTTAGTTAATAAGCCATCAGGACAGTCTGGACTGTCTCTACAGCCCTGGCAGAAGTAATAACACTGATTTATCCACCTAAGTAACAGAATGTAAGTCTGAATGTACCCAGGTAACTGTAAAAAAAGCTGCCATTCACAAGCAATTGCTTGTGTCGGAAACCTCAGGAAAAGATACCGATATTCAAAAATATTCTGAGATATTTTGCCAGTAGAGTTAAATTTCCAGTATTTGTTTTAGTTCTGATACATCAAGGAAAAAGAGAAGAACTTTATAACGTTTTCCTGTTTGGAGCTTTTCTTATTTAGTTAGAGCAGAGATGGACCAGAACCAAGGCCCTTGATCCAAGAACCAAGGCCCTTGATCCAAATACTCCCTCACTTTTTCCTTGCCAAAAATCAAAATCTGTACTCTGCCTCTCCCCTCAGTGATGGTCTTAGACTTCACCGCATTCCCTCTCTGAGCCTGCTTGCCAGTCTGTTTATTTTCTCTTTACCAACTTTTTAGGGAAGAGGTTCTCTCATTTTCCATCAAGCCTCTTCTCTCTCCCATTGATTCTTGTTCTGTATTTTTGCCTTTTGCCCGCACACAGCACTACACACATTTTCTTCTCCATTAAGTTAACTCACAATCCATCAAGATGGTGCACTCCAGAGCCAAACAGATGTGGAGCTGTTTTAGAAGAAAAGGCAGGGATTGCTCCACAGCTCACTAATAAATGGTATCAATCTTGCTCCCTTTTAAATGAAACATGTTGTAAGTTTCTCTTAGTCATGCTAATAAAAGTATTTTGCCAAGTTATCCCAAGAGTCCCAGACCAAAAAGTGGAAGAGGAGAGTACAGCATTGAGAATAATGGACCTATATTTTTAGTTAATGGATATTACGGATTAGAAGAACTAAGAACCTTGTTGGGCTAGGAATAGGATAATCAAGTGCACTTCTGTATTTGAAGCAAGGGCCAGGAGCCTCTCTCTAAGTGGCATATATAATGGTTCTGCAATGTTTTCATGAGATCAACATAGAAAACAACTCTTATCCGACCACATCTATGAAAGTCTTCAGGAGGGGTTAGGGATTTTTTTGTTTCCATTATTGAAAGGATTAAATATATTCAAAGCCAGGAGACACAGTTAACTCAAACATCCTTCTTGCAGCATTTCACAGAATCATTAATGTTGGAAGGGACCTTTGAAGATCATCTGGTCCAACCACCCTGCCAAGGCTCTTGCATTCCCCCAGAGTAACCATTACTGACACTTATCACAAAGTACTCATCTAACTGAATGGTTCTTTAATCTCACATGACAATTCCCGAAGTGCAGCTTCCACTGAGAACCATACGTGCTCCCTGTACACAGGAAGGAAAAAGGACCTCTAAACTGCTTCAGGAGATTAGGGGTTTATATCCAAGGATGGAAAAGGAGCCAAGGACAACATTTCTGAAGTCACTTCATTTTCCTGGTAGCATCACTTCAAAGACTTAAAATTCATTCCTTCCCTCAAGTCAAATTCTACTTTTCCAGTTGCTTCTTTATCTCCTGTTCTTTTGGATCTATCTAGTTCTCAATTCTGAAGTTACAGATGCATTATTGTAAGCCAGAAAGATGCAACCACCTCAGCCTTACCTGATACGTCCCCCCATCTCCAGCTTATCTTCCATACCATTACAATAGTCCCAATTACTGCTCTTAATGCCTTATTCTCCTTTATTCCCATGAGAGATTTCATTTGTCTTCATCCTGAAATAATATGAGCAGTTACCACAAATTACAATTGCTTTGTTGCTCCTGGAGAGAGCATTTTATACCTGCCTCCTTTTCTGCAGCTCAATGGGACAGATCCTTAAGGATGATCAAAACCAGAGAAAAGCTGGTCTACTCGAGTTTTATACTATAACTTGCCAAGTACAAGATAAAATTAGATTTTAAAAAGCAGGGTGCAAAAAAAGAGCCAGCTAAAAATCAGAATGCAGGATCTTAGCATCCACAAGTTCACAACTGTCAAAAAGAGCAACTCATCCTAATGGGACAATGTAAGCAGCACTTTTTACTTCGATAAGCACAAAACATGAGCTCTCATGATGATATAAGTTGTTGTGGTTGGGTTGTTTTTTTAAAATGATAAATGAACTGCTTGGTTGTTTTCTCTCTTTTGATAGTTTTGAAAGGAGAGACTGTACAATGGCAGGGAATAATTGAATTGTAAAGACAGAAGCACAGATGGATAACAACTTTCTGTCATTTGTTCCTGAAACTTCCTAAATGAAATTCACATCAAAATGTGAAAATCTGTAAAGCATCATTAATTTCAAGAGATCAGAGCAAGATTTTAAGCAGGAACTATGAAATAGTTTCTGTGTGTACTCTTCTGATGTCTTTCCTATTTCATCTAATTAACAATAAAACAGATGTCCCGTGACAAAATCAGCTTTTTTATCCAATAACACTCTGACAATCTAAAAATGCCAATCCCTTCACATATGTAAGTTAAATGTCACTGGAGAGAGTTGATGCAATTTAGAGATAAAAGCAAAGTGAATATTAACATTGGCTAACTAGCTACTGGGGTGCAAAAAAACTATTGTCTGCCCTTCAAAGTTAGAGATCTCTAGTGCAGGGATCTTTGAACTAACCCTGTTCACAGCTCTTAAAATGTTATCTTGCCAATTTAACTTTCTTAAATATTCTAAGTTACAAACCTTAATACATATAAATTAAAGTACTCAAAGCTCTTATAAAGGCTCATATTCTGAAGTAAAAGTGATCTGGTTTTCCTGTCAGTCATTTGTAAGAGCCAGGAATAAAGGAAGATTAAACTTCAACTCAGAAAAATAAACCAACAATATCATAGCAAAAAAGACCTTATTTCCTTTACCTGACTACATAAACATGGGAATACTCACAGCATTGGTATCCATTTACAATATGTGGCTCAAATATTCCAGCACTGTGAAAATTCACTCTAAATTACTCATTGGTGGTATATATATCTACTGTCAATTTACCACCTGCCCACCTCTAGATGGTGTAGTAGTTCACCTGCAGATTGGAACCAAAGGCAGGGTGCTCTCAGGGCAGGGAATTCTCCACTTGTTTACGTTGCTGTCAGGAATTACACATGGAGGAAGGTGATCAAGACTGCTTTAGGTGGAAATGCCTCTTTTAGAAATATTCACAACCTTGAGTTTAAGAAGGCATCCTCCTCATGTGTCCCCTCAAAGAAAATGAAGCTATTTTTGACATTCAAAAGATTCCCTTTAGTACAATATAATTATTCTGAAGACACTACATCTCTTTATGAAATGTGATATACAGTGCTCAGAGCGACTCTGGAGAAGTTAATCATAGTTGCAATCATGTGTCTTTCCCGATTCATGCAGTTGTGTGATTGACAGAAACTCCCAAAGCAGAATTCAATTAAGTATAATTTTGATTTTCATAAGACAAGTCTGCCTTTGTTGTAACACCAAAATCAGTTCTGAAACACAGATAAAATAGATATTAAATAATGCAATCTGCAGCTGCTCAGGTAGAATAAATGCCACCAATAATAACGCTGCCACTGTTACCTTCTGCAGACTTCAGAGTCTGTTTTCTCCAAAATTGAAATATGAATATGTCAAGTTACAGGATACTGTAGGGTACATTTTCAAGGTTATTAACTACCTGAAGTGCAAAGACTCATATGGCTTTTCAGAAACACCATGACTCCTACTCCCACTGAATCAAGAGGAGTGCAAACTAATCCTCAGAGTATCAGGACTATGAACATATATTGTGGTGGCATCACCTTCGGCAGATTATAATGTCTGTTACACATCATCATCTATATAAAGAAGTGCTTTGATAATGCTGGGTACAGGGATAATGGTACAGCAATGCACTGGTCCGTGGGAATAATCACCATGATTTATCACCCAAAAACCTTGATAACTTCTGTATAGTCATAATAGTATTTATTTTAATTGGTTGAATACTGTCCAAGATTTGATCAGTTCACCCACTCTAATCTTCCTTGCCACGCCAAAACCCATTAAAGCAGTATTCGGTTTCCTCACACAAGCCATGATCTGCTGCTGCTTTCCACCTCCCACTCTCAGCACACTGAGCAATAAGATGAAAGAGCCCCCGAGTTTTTCCCTTGTGAAGTGGCCTTTGCAAGACTGGGGTCAGGAGCTAATGCTATCTCCCCCTTCTGCACCCACAGCGTGCCAGACAAGGACTGTTTCCCAGTACCTGCCTGCTGTATCTACCTGCTGCCTCTCTTTAAATGGCTGATACAAAAGCCTCTGGCAGCCACTGTAATCACAGTAATAGCATTTTAGAAGTACAGACAGGTTTACTCCTTTCAAGCTGTTTCATTCTGCTCTTTTTATGGTGAATACAGGCAACAGAAAGGATACAAATCCCTGAGGTATCATTACAGACTGGCTCACAAAGGAATGGACCAGTCACCACACAAAACATTTCTGGTAAAGGCAATAAGGGAATGCTTTCAGAAATTCGGTTTGGGTTCTGCATCACAGATGCCTCCACTGCATATTTAGATGATGGTCTGCTTCCCTAACAAGCTATTTACAGTCAAAACAAAACCTGGCCAAGGAAAGTGCACTTTCCACTGGATTGCACACATCTGATGTGGAAAACGCAGCCAGAGAGTCCTGACGGCAGGTCAAGCTGAGCGTTGTGCAAAAGAACAGGAAAAAACGGGTCCCAAAAGAAGCATCTGACAGTTGGAAGGTCAGACAACGCAGAAGTGCTGCTTCATTGAGGGCTGGGGACAACCAGCGGTGGCTTTAAACACAGTCTCTGCTGCTCTCTAGCGTCCTAACCAATCACCTAGCTCAGCGCAGCGGGTCCCTGCAAAGAAGAGTTATTTCAGTGGCATCTCAGCCTCAGTTAGGAAGGTATATTACTAAATATGAACAACTCGGAAATGTGTAGGCTACTCATTCCATTTCCATGGCCCTTTGAGTAGAAGATCTCTTATCTGTTTTTCCTACTTTATACTATTAACCATAAGTTAGAGCAACGCTAAAACATTTTTATAGACCACTAAAATCTTGAAGGAGATTGTTACTGGACATTTCCAGTATACATAACATCATGGGCTAATGAAGCTATTTGAAAATTACTGCAATAGAAGTGAACACACCCCAGGCCCTCAATAAGAAGCTCATGGGTTTAGATAAGGAGAGGGAGAGATCACTCACCAATTAGCCACAGGCAAAACAGACTTGATTTAGGAAATTACCCAATGCAACTCTAAAGGTGATTCTGGTCTTCAAATTTTCATTTCTATCAAACTTTTTTTAGTTCCTGGAATGGTCCAAATTAATTGTCCACCACTGGCTTTGCTAATAAGTACAACACAGCAGGATGCAAGTGTCGCATCACGTTGCCTTATGGTACTACAAAAAGCTGATCTTAAGACTACTTCTCTTTTAATCACAGCAGCAGAATTCAGACCTGGAGGGTAGTTTTCAATATCCTGAAGTACAGGCTCATTCGTCTTCACCCTTTAGCTTGCATTCCTGGATTAGGATCAAAAGGGGAAAAGCACAGAGATTCTATGCAAGAAGCTTGTGCAAAGTAACCACAATATTTATTTCATCGCTGTACATACAGACCCACCTCGGTTGCAGTATGCCTTAGGCCCGCATCACTTTCAGTGGGTAAAATAACATTTTATTCCTTACACTAAACCACCGTGAAATGAGAAATATTACATAGGATATGACCAGAATTTTCCTCAGACAAAGAAAAGGTAACAACAAAAAGCGCTAGAGAGTGATTCATGTGATAAATTGGCTTTTCTATTCACTTACCCACCTATATTCCTCATCACCATGATAAAAGTATTTCACAGAATCCTGTGAAAGTATAACCAGGGTGCCAAGTAAACACATTAGCACAGAAGCAGCATGAGTCTCTCAACACACTCATGAATGGGCAGAAAGCCTTTACTAGTTACGGCAGACAAGTTTGGCACTGGAGAGGGTTTCTATTTTTAGCCCTGTTTCCAAAGGAAGTCTGGTTTATGCAATCATACTACGTGCAAATGTTGTGTCTGTCATCTGCACCACTATCACCACTCTGCCTAAATAGCCAGCTGTAGCCTAAGTCTCGTAAGTGACAGAAATGCATAGGAACTTGGCTTACATAGCAAGTCTAATAGAAGAGAGTTGGGAAGTGCTCACACTGACTGCAAAGCTCACAATCAACATCAAGACCTACACTTAAGGCTAGGGGCTTTATGGCTAACTCCTCATTTTAGCTGTGTTACAGTAACCAAGTGCAGTCAATGCAGTTTCCAGCCAGGATCTGCAGTTCACTGCATGTTTCTGTCTGCAATTCATATTAGTGCACAATAAATAATACTTTTTTAACTAATTAGTAAGAATCAAACTTCCAAGCTTTTTAGGGGCCCTATTATGTGGCAAATACAGAGAGCAAAACACATGGTTTACCTCAAAGCAAGTGGAGAGAGACAGCAAATGGGTCAGCAAGAGAACAAAATGGGACGTAACAAGAAAGGGATGAAAAGGGGGCTGGGTATTGTCTGCAGCTGCACAGCAGCCGGCAGGAATCCCACCTCAGCCTGGGTTTGCTTTAGTCTATACATTGCACAGACACGAAGAATGATCCCTTCCCCAAAGCACTGTGCATTTAGTAACACAGAAAGTGGGAGGCAGGAGAGAGAACGTGTGACTTGCTGCAGAGTATAAAGCAGAGATTGGATCTGAGGTCATCAGATGATTGTGAGTCAGTTTAACACTTGTGGTATGTTTGGTTTTAACTAAATTAAATAAGGACTTTTGAAAACTGCAAAACCAGGCCTTTTTATTTATTTAAATTACCTTTCATACTGTGTTAATAAAAGTATTGCATGACATTCTCAGCTGCTGCTCCCTTAGTAGCTGGAATTTTCTGCCTCTGTCAATTTCTAATGCTGACATTTTACTTTCTTTTTTTAATCTTTAGGCTCAAAGCAATTTTTTTCCACCCTGATTTCCTTACAAATATTTGGGGCTTGCTCCTGCATTCCTTGAAGCCAGTGAAAATTCTGAATGAGCAAGGAATGCAGAACCAAACCACAAAGTAATTTACGTTTTATATTCTACTTGCTTTGAAAGTCCCTGAAGAGATGTATCACTGTTTATTATCACAATAAAACATTTCTAATTCACTCAAGTGAGTTAATGACTGAGAAACCTCCTGGATATTACTGAGCTGGCAAAGCATAATTGATTACTATATTGTTTTCTAAAAAGCAAAGCTAATATAAACTTTTTTCCATGTTAAGTACACCTGTATTTGATTACTTGTTGCAGTGCTTTACTGCCAAATAGCAAAGCTTCTGTAGTGTGCTTGAAACCCCAACAATGTGCAAGGCTGCAAGAAATCTATAACTTAAAACCTTAAAAACGCAAGGAGAATCCAGTATCTTGGAGTCCATATGAGTTGTGGAAAGTACCATAAATAAGATTAATAAAAGCCCACTAACAGTCTCCCCTCTTTGCTTTTATTTCGAGCAGCTCAGTCAACAGCAGCTATTCATCAAGGCCCTGACTTCAAGCACATCTATGAGAAGATTTATCCTAGCTGTGTCAGTTTTATTTACCAGTTCCATATGGTTATAATATCAAGTTATGAGCTGACTTAGGGACTGTTTGTTGGTTTTTCTTAGCCTAAGACCTACTCGGCACAATGGACCCTTATTGCTGCAGGTGCATCTGGCTGCTCCACTAACACAAATAAAGAGTCCATTTGTCCAGAGTGCAGTTACTCCTCATTTAGTGACATGGAGGAGAACCACACATAGGATGTCAGGACTCTGCTGGCTTCACACAAATCACGGTAAGAAACAGGAATACCTGAAGCAGCAGACCAGCTTTGACCACACAGTGGCAGCAGAATCAAGACACTGCTCAAACAAGTCTTGTAGCAAAAGTGTCACAGGAGCAAACTTCCAGCAGCTCTTGTTTAGGGAAAGAGGAAAATAATCCTATAAAAACACATCAGGTGAGATACATAACTGAGAGCTGTAGGGAATTTCCAAAAGTTAAGCTCTCCATTCTCCAGCTTGAGGCAAACTACTTGGGAATACCTTATTTTGCTGTAATGACCCAATGTGTGTTTTAAGCCTGACTGAAAGCTGTGCCAAAGAACAAGCCCAGCCACTGACTGCCTCCTAAGAGCTCCAGAGAAAGGGTGAAGAAAACGAAATGAGGTTCCCTACCTCACAAGCTACTGTAAACACAGGAGGAGGCAAATCCAGTCAGCACTGTGCTGGAAGCCTTCAAGAAACATTCTGGAGCAAATGGTTCCAACCCAGTCAATTGCATGAGGCTCTTGCAGTTTAAAGGGAGTTTTGCTCAGACAACAACTGTAAAATAATTAATAAATTCATTAATAAACAGTAATAACGAGCATAAGTAGAGGGCTTGATCTGCCTCCCACTTGTGTGAGTAATTCAAGAACAGCTCTCGCTGTCCCAGTGTTTCTATTTATGCCACCCACAGACAGTGTGGAATGACAAACCAGCTTGGAATCACAAAGGAGCAAGGTCAGCCATGTCTTGTTCCTGGCTGTCATCAGAAGGAAGATGTCACTGGACCTCCTCCCTTCCATCAGATAGTCCTTCATGATAGAGTGGTACCCCAGGACAACCCCTTTGTGCAAAGACCTCAACCCAAGGCAGCAACGCAACTCAGCCATTGTACAACAGCAGAAGTTAACATACTTTAGAGCCTGCAGACCCAGGCTGCATGGCCCATACTACACAGCATCCACTTGTCAAAACATCCAGTGCAAGACTTACAGCATTCAAATGGAGCAGACAAGAGGCAACACAGGAAAACAAACACCACATGGAATGGAGGAGCAGGATGGAGAAAAAGAAAAAAGCTCTATGATCTGCAGACTCCACAAAGCCTCTTTAAGGAAATGGGCTGAATGGCAGGGGTAGGAGGGAGGGACAAGATAAGAGATTGGGAATTTCCCCTCTTGTTCCAGAGCCCTGCAGGGACCCTGCTCCAAAGCCAGCACTGCCCATCTCTGCCCACCCCTGCTGCGCTGCTCTGACTTCCACTGGGGTGGACTTTGGGGCTAAGAGCTTGGAGGGATCAGAGAAACCTGGCCTAGAAAACTGCCACAGAGCAGGCAACTCTGCACACAAACCAGCAGGGAACAGCACATCAGCTTCCCCAGCAGTTCGGAAGGAAAACTGTGGCTTCTGGAGCTTTACTGCACAAGAGAGCAAAACACTGTAAATTAATCAGCTGCTCTCCTCCAAACCAAGCACACTGCTGCAGCCAGGTGTGAGGTAGGAAACGAGGAAGCACTAAGGGCAAAGTGAATCATCCACAGCATTAAACAAGCTTGTCAGGGGATGGATGCGCACAAACTTAGAGGAGGAGAGCAGCCTGTATGCACCACGAACATTTTTCAGTTGGCTGTGACCATTTAACTGAACAGAGAGTCATCTGCCTTAATCATTACTATTAAATCCATTATTCATTAACCACATGAATTATTTAAACTTAAAACTAAGGATCCCGGAAGCCACTGCGAGACACTGACTGCTTTCAGTTCTGATAGTTGGCAAAAGCTTGTCTTCTACTACTGCCAACCTGAAGTCCTAAGGAAGTCAGATCTGGCCTTGGACTGTTTTAAAACCTAACACTTTGATAGCTGTGTCATTCCTTTCAGTTTATCAAGCCTTTATGATCAATGACATTTCTTTCTTCCTCAACCAGATGACTAAAAGTTTGCTTCAAAGCAAAATCTGAAGTTCTCATGGAATACCAGGACTCCAAGAGTCAGAACATGTAGAAGTCCTTTCAGTACTACAAAATATTCAATAAATCACTAACTTTATGGCCAATCTCATGTTTGCTGGATGCAATAATTGTTCTTGTCTCTCTCTTTCAAACTCTAACTAGCTATTGTACATGAGGAAAGCCTGGGCTGAGAAGGACATGGTACTTCATCTGTGCCCCAGATAACTCCCCTTAAGCCCACAGGAGCTCTTTGATAGAACAGGAAGTTTAACCAAAGCTTCACAAGTTGCAATCAGATGCCTAAACCACAGCATCATTTTCTTCTGCGTTTGCTTGCAAGAGGGACACCTCTTAACCTCTGCACTTCCACTACCGACATTTGAACAAGAGCTCGGCAGGCACCTTTAGAGTTTTAGACACGATTACTAAAACAAAGAGGATTAGGAGAAACTACCACTCTTACAAACCCAATCTCCTGCATCCTCCTAATCACGTCTTTTTTAGTCTCTCTCAGGAGAGAGGCTGCTTCCTGAGCCCTTTCAAGCATCTTGCACTGCTACTTGGTAACTAAATCTCAGGAAAAAACACACTGAAGAAACAGCGCCTAGTGGGGTTTTTGCTTCAAAGGGATTTTAATAGCAATTAGGTAGAAGACACTTTGAAAAGTATATCACATGCAGTCACAGGAATCTGCTACCAAGCCTAGAGAGAAGGGCTGAAGGTTTAACAGCCAGAGCAAAGGACAGAGTTACTGAAGAGATTGTGTTAAAGACAGATGTGTCAATTAAAGTACAAACTACAGGGAGGAGGAAATAGTACTGCTGTAGAAGGACAAAAAATAACTCCTTTCTTCTGGTCAGATTATGAGCTGGTCATTAAAAGCTTTCTGTCCAAAACATGGCATGAGGTCTTCTGGCTAGAATATTTTCATGACAACAATACTTAAAAAGAACACTAAACATTGAATAATAATGACAATATTGAAAAAATAAGAAAGGTCTGAACTCGGATCCAACTCCTCCAAAATTCGGTGGGTTTGGTTCCCTCGGACCTCATTCCTATAGAGCTGTGAAATAGCTAAAGAAATCTTAAAGTGAGCTTATAAGGAAGATGAGACAAACTTTTTAATAGGGTCTGTGGCAATAAGACAAGGGGTAATGGCTTTAAACTGGAATAAGGTAGATGTAGACTAGCTACAAGGAAGACATTTTTACAATGAGGGTGGTGAGACACTGGAACATGTTGACCAGAAAGGCTGTAGATGCCCCATCTATGGACCCATTCAATGTCAGGCTAGATGGGGCTCTGAAAACCTGATCTAGTTGAAGATGTCCCTGTCCTTGGCAGGGGGACTGAACTAGATGATCCATAAAAGTCCCTTGCAACACAAAGTATTCCATGAAATTATTTTCTTTAATTTTGACCTTTTTTTAGATGGTATTTTCTGAGAATGCAGTTTCCTACTTTTTTTTGCAATTCTTTCATATGGGAGGAAAAAGAAAGGTATTTGTAAAAACAATATCGAAAACTACTTTTAAAGACAATTAAAGTATAATGAAATGACGGAGACAAACATGCAATTTCAGATAACTTCCAACTTTGCCTAAATGCAGAATAGATAACTTAAAGTGAACAGATATGCCAAATAATTTCATACTGATCATGGCCACATGACTTTTTCAAGTTATTGGTAGATAACTGAGATATGCATTACATGCCCTGCCAAAACTGTTATTTTAACTCAGTGAGGAGTTATTCACCAAAAAATAACCCCCTTTGTCAGCTATATTTTTCTTAACTATAATTATTTTCCTGTTGACTAGC
The DNA here is from genome assembly GCA_026283785.1 of Coracopsis vasa. Taxonomy (NCBI): domain Eukaryota; kingdom Metazoa; phylum Chordata; class Aves; order Psittaciformes; family Psittacidae; genus Coracopsis; species Coracopsis vasa. The sequence goes on along the minus strand of JANHGB010050251.1, from coordinate 7,594 downwards.
AATTCTACTGTGCTGAAATTACTATAGCATTAGTCTTCACATGTTCAAGAAGCATATTTACTGTGCTAGTACTTACATGCTTTTCAACATCAATATGAAACAAGTTTCAAACAAAGTGAGTTCTAACTTCTTGTTACTGTATTCTTGGTGAATGGTTGGAGCTGTCCAAAGCACACAAAAAAGCAGTCCTGCATTGCATAGACTGCAAAATCTTCACAGATAAATGAAATGGGTCAGTATGAAAGTCACTGAGACCATTTACACACATAAAATAGCAGATAGGAGCTCACAAGCTCAGGTCTAGCATACTGCCTTTGGTATTTCAAGTTTAAAATTGGATCTTAGACACAGAACCATGTGGTCTACTACCTGACTTCATACCTTACCTTTGCAGTGTGAATTTCACAGAGCTAGTTCACATGTTGATTTTGGTCTGAATGTCACATACTAATCTCTTACATGTGTTGTTATCTTTCTAATCTGCACAAAACAAACTTCATCACAAAACATCCATTCCTCATTGATCTGAGAATAAGTTTGCCATAATCAGCACCCCTGCTAAATTATCCTCAACCTTAAATCAGCACATAGTCAGCATGCATGACATGATGCAGAGTGAACTGCTGTGCTAGAAAATTTAATTGGTAAAGAAACCACAAATGGTAAATGAATTCACAAGGGTAAGATAGATATATAGAAATATGTTCATACATTGATATATGTACGTGTGTATACATACACACACAGAGACTACCGACACTGAATCGAGCCAGAACTATTCACATACAATTGAAGGATCTACAAGTTTATCATTCAGTTATAGATTCTTTCAAAAAGATACTGTATAAGGAAATGGGCAATATCCCATACAGGTTCCTGTAGTTCTTTTTATACTCATTTCATATTCTTGTCACAATAGGGTACGAAAATGAAAATAAAAATTATCAATGTAATTTCACATTGTGAGCATCAGTGCCTCTTACCAAGCCTGTCTCATCTTAGATTCAATAGGTGTGCCTGACAGTGCCTTAAAGTATCAAGTCAACAGTATGCCAATGGCATCCCAAAACCTCAGGTGAAAAGATACCCACACCTTGTTTTTACCAGCTCCTCTGTACTTGGTACAGGCAGTGCCCACCGTCCCAGCTGCCATCAAACACCCCCAGTGCACTTCCACAACACTGAAGAAATTATAGAATCATTTAGGTTGGAAAAGACCTTTAAGATCATTTTGAGTCCAACCACTAACAAGCAATAGGACAAGAGGAAATGGCCTCAAGCTGCATCACAGGAGGTTTAGGCTGAATATTAGGAACAATTTCTTCACCAAAAGGGTGGTCAGGCATTGGAACAGGCTGCCCAGGGCAGTGGTGGAATCACTAACCCTGCTCAAAAACCATGTAGACAAGGCCCTTAGTTACATGATTTAGCGGTACACTTGACAGTGCTGGCGTAAAAGTTGGACTTGATGATCTTAAAGGTCTTTTCCAACCTAGTTGATTCTATGATGGCATTCTGACAAACAAACAAACAAGCCATTTAGGTATTTTAACCATTCAGAAGTGTTTGAATCAAATTTAGTATCAGTACTTCATGTAAAGGAAAAAAAAACACCCCAATCTAAAGATCATTATGAAGTGTCTAGATCTGAGAACTATAAAGACTGAACATTACTATTCTTCTGGAAGTCTGAGCATTTTATAGTGATTTCCTTTTTCAGAGAACAGTTGTTGCTTCCTACTTGTAGGGAAGCTTTTCAATGAGCAATTTTGTTAAATAACATGGCCATAGTATAACCACAATGCTGAGAAACCAAGATGGCAGGCCAAAAGGAATCAAAAAGTGAACTTCCATAGAGATAAAGCAAAAGCCTATAATGATAAAGGAACAGTTAGTGGGTTGTTTTAAAAAATAAATTAGTTAATTTAAAATCAAATTATTTCAATTTCTTTTGCCATCCTCTAAAGTATTCTGCACTTCACAAGCAATTCAATGTGTTTCAGTGTAGTTAAGAAACATCCTATCAGAATTTTCCCTCTAGTTATATCAGTCTCAACCTAGAGAAAAAGAACTTCAGCCTTTCCCCTTCCTCCTCCCCAGTGTTTAGGAATATAGTGTAAGAGTCTACAAAATAGCCACCAGGGTATAAACACCAGAGGTCTCCTAAGAGTAACATGTCAAAGTACTTCCAGACATTTCACTGGGCTATCCAGTCTTCTTCCAGTTCAAGTGTTACATTAGGTGGCATGGAGAAATTTGCGATATTTGAAAGACCGTGGCTAGGCCTAAATTTAGAACACTGTTCCCATAAAGAAACAGGGTCCCATAAAGAAAAGGGGGAAGGGAGAGCAAAGTGCTTGTTAATTTGATTGTACAGGGTGTGACTGAAATTGTTGGACATTGTATTTTCATCTTACAGTTAGCATTCAATTTTTTTTATCATGGGAGGTTGTTTCATTGGTTTTTGTGTTATCTTCTGTCAGGTCTCTCACTTTCACCTTGTCATAATATATTGAGCCAAAGATACTTTTTCCCTACTGTGATACACAGAATTGTTTGGGTGGGACAGCAACTGGTCTACATTGCCTTGCATAGTCCAAATTCCACCTTCAATTCTTAAGTTGCATTCTAAATGAAAAATCCTACTTAGACATCAGTGACACGTAATGGCCCCATATCCTTAATTTCTTACTTGTCTTTTGCAAGAGTTCTGTGCTGTTGCCAGCACTGGGGTGATGTTTTAACAGTGAATCTCATGTTTTCACTTTCTTTGAGTAGTCTCTCATTTTCTTCAGACTACAAAACCAAGATGAGTAGGTTTACTACACTGCCAACAGGCTTTTTCCCCCCTTTCAACAACGTGAATGTCTTCATTGTTCATTAAATGCTGTTCTGCAAATACTGGCCAATAGTACTTCTGTAGCATTAACATTAGAAGCCTGTAGGATTCTGAAGATTATGTAAAGAAATATTTTGCAATTTGTACTCCAGCATTCCATCCTGGTAAATCTATTGATTTAATAAAACAAGCCACCTAAATTCTTCCTTTTTTCAATCACAGCAAGGTATGCCAGTAGGAGCAGCCGTTTTCATTGCACGTTCTCTAGACAGAGAACTCATAATTCATTGTCTGCTTAAGGAGCTCTCTAAGGAGAAGATTTTTACTTCTTCGTCTTGTTTGCTCTGTTGGTTGATTGGCATGTATCTCTGTATATAACTATATCTGTGGCACAATGTTATAATAGCAAGGAAAACAAAATTATTACCTCTGCCTGACATTTCATCAGCAGTACTTGGGAAATATTGTCCCTGAAAAACACAGAACAGGGGGTTACAATTAACGCTAAGAAGTGTTAATTAGACAGAGCTGGAATGACTTATTATAAAGCAGAGGGTATTTTACTTTTCCATGTCTCACAACAGTAGAGCTTCCTGAGTGAAGTCAGGGGCTGTGCTCATGTAGCTGAAAGTGATGAAATACATAACCCCTTGTTGCTATACTTTATCACCGAACAAGTACTTATTAACAAGCATATTCTTTGGCACATGTTAGTATATATTCAGGACATAGGGCCTCTTATGTCATTGTTAGAGCTCTGCTCTAAACTCTGAGGAATTTGACACATTTTAATGAATCAAGACAGAGTCCAGGAGAGCTTTCCTGCAATAGAGATTGCACGCTTAATTAGGACCCTTATTAAAAATAAATACTCAAGTAGTACAAATGTCTGCAATTCAAGCCTTATGTGTCTCAAACTGGAGACAGTCAACGTTAGTAGTCACTTCTGAAAACAATATATGGTAAGTTGGTTTGAGTTACTCAAGGTCACACAGTGTTGGTAAATCAGCAGCAGGATTTAGTACGCAAACCAAATCTTCTGAGACCCAAGTACAGTTTTCACTACAAAACCTCACAGCTTCCTTCATTTGCAAGGTCCTGGTGCTCCCCTGCAACTGCAATATCTCATTCTTATTCTATGAGAATAATCCAGTGAAAGTTAAACAAACCAACCTGCAAAGATAAGAGATAATTGTACCTTCCAAAAAACTGGATATAAGAAGTTACTATGCTTTACTTCAAGTGTACCACTCTCAGCTGAAGCATCAGTTATACCTATTTCAAGAATAATTTCATTTTCAGGTTAATCTCAGAACAGAGCAGGAGCTCACACCCACTGAGCACCAGCAGCATGTTGCTGTCACAGGAAGCACTTTGATGCTGTACATCGTGCTTCAAGACAATATTCTGTGCTTGGGTCTATGAAGGAACAAAGGCAGCTCTTGCCCAAGTGGGTCCAGAATCTATGAGCGTAACATCCAAGAGTCCCATTCCAGAAATTAAGCTGAGAGAAAAACAGCTAAATCATTGTCATTTATGGCAAAATAAAACTCAGTTACCACCAACCAGTGATATACATTAATAAAATACGTTCGTTGTTACTGTTGCTCATAAAGCCTTCAAAAGCTTTAAGAAAAATAGCTATAACCTATTCTTTCCAAAAATGAGAAGCAATACTCACAAGCCAAAAAACAAAATGGTCAAAACCAGTCATCTCTATGCAAAATTTAAATAAGTAAAAAGCACAACAGTAATCTGGGTGGTTAAAATTGCAAATATCTCAAATTCCATACACAAGCTGAGGATCTGTCTAAAAAAGAATATGTTCTTTAAGGATAGAATCATACAGATTTAACTTCTATTATAAACAAAGCTAACCCTTGGATAGGAGGAGCATTCATTTCAATTAAGGCTAAAAAAACCGATTCATAATACCATAAACATCTGCAAAACAAGAGACAGTCAAAGATGGCTCTGTGGAAAACACTGAAAATCACCAACAGGACCCTTTTTGCTGTTGCATTTTGGATGCCAGATGGCTGGAGAGAGTTCCAGCAGGCAATTTCTTAATGAGAGTGCCTCTGCCCAATATCCTCGACATCCATTAGATGCAGCATCTACCCTGCTGAAGCATCCAAGAGAGCCAGACATATTACCAATGACTTCACGAGGTCAGTCTTAGCTTTTTGTGGTTTATGAAACATCATTTGCTGTGGTTCAGTTTGACCCATCTAATCAGGACTAACTTTTTTGAGACATTTCAGTGATGAGAAATAAAATAACATGGGAGATACGGCTTCTAGGATAGCCTTAGCCCCCACCTGACCCTGCTTTCAGGAGCACACTTACCACTTATCACCCCGGACTTCTAGCTTAATAGAGCCATTTCCCACTCAATAGCCAAGTACACCATTTTGCCAGCCCTTCTCTGCAGTTAGAAACAATCCTGCTAACCAAGCACACAGACATCTTCATCTCACACAAGTTTCAAGCTCTTTCTAGATCAAAGATGTACATATCCTTGCTTGTCAAGATAAAGCAAGTTATACCTTCAGTGACCAAGGTACTAGACACTGAAAAATAGCTGAGCCTTCTCCCAGGAGGGAAATTAGGAACTCAAAGTGAAACATGCACAGGATCCCAGTGGGACAGTTAACATACATTTCAGCCTGGCACTAAAATTCATAGGCACTGTCATGTAACACTTAGGAAATAACTTGATAATGGTGAAACATTTCACAATGCCTTTGCCAGCTTCTTCAAGTGTCTGCTATGGTTGTGGGGTGCATCCTGAATATTTTGATACCATTGCACTGCCAGTAAATTAGACTTGGCTTAACTTATTCATCTGGTGTAATTTGGGCAACAGTTTGTGCTTGTAAGACACATGGTGGATGAATTTTCCCCCAAATCCATCAAGTCGTATACTACTAATCTTATGTTCTAAGATGCTTTCCAGTGGGTCTGAAAAAAGAAATTCAACCAGTGCTTTGGAATCCTTTCCACGCATTGAACAGGAAGGTGGCTATAATGTAATGATAGAACCTCTCTAATCCCTACTGGTCAAGGTGAAGGTGGAGCAAGCTGTAGGTTTCTTTCTAATATGATACCTGTTGCTCTTTGGGAGGTTTTCTGATTCTTATGCAAAGCTGCAGTGTCCCACTCAGATCTACCTTTAACAACAAGAGGCAGGAAAGGGTCTTAAACTTCTTAAAGCCATCTCTTAAAACCAACTTAAAAGGGAAATGCTTTTCATATAGCAGCTCTTCAGTTCTCATATGGCACTTGCTCATTGTACTTTGATCCGTGTTTATGGCGAGTGCAAGCTGCAGATCACCCATGAAAACATCTACCTCTGGGACACGCGCAACCCGCGGATGAAGCTGCTCTCCTGGCCCCTCTGCTCCCTGCGCCGCTACGGGCGTGATGCCACCCGCTTCACCTTTGAGGCTGGAAGGTGAGATGTCACCTCCGCCAGGACAGGGACCACCGCAGGGTCCTGTTGGGCACAACAGGAGGTGGCAACTGCTGCCAGGGCAGGCCTGATGCTGGGATGATGGCCATGGCCTGCATAGGGTGCCCCATGGCCAGGGAAGTTTGGAGCTGGTGCTGGTCCCAGCTCAGCATCATGGATGGAATGCAGGGACAGCACTGAAAGTGTGGGGAGCTGGGCCAGCTGCCATCAGGGGGGGTATGTTTTATCATCCCTTGGGCTCGTGAACCCCAGTGACATCCTGTGCCCAACCCCTGCAGGATGTGTGATGCAGGGGAAGGTCTCTACACCTTCCAGACGCAGGAGGGTGAGCAGATCTACCAGCGTGTGCACAGCGCCACATTGGCCATCGCTGAGCAGCACAAGATGGTCCTGCTGGAGATGGAGAAGAACGCAAGGGTGAGCTCCAGTGCTCCCTGGGGACACAGCTGGGGGCAACTTGGGGTACCGGGTGTCACGCTCACCCCTGTCTCCTCCACCACAGCTGCTGAACAAGGGCAGTGAGCACTTCTCCTACCCCTGCACTCCCACCACCATGCTGCCCCGCAGTGCGTACTGGCACCACATCACTGGCTCCCAGAACATGGCTGAGTCCTCCAGCTATGCCGGTGAGTATTCCTGGCCTCCCTGGGGAGCTGCCGCCCCTCCAGCCCTGCAGCAACCCCCCAGGTGAGCCCACCCTCTGCTTTGTCCCCAGGGGAGGCGTACGCAGGTGCCCAGGCCATCTCGGACACCGACCTCCTCAACAGGTTCATCTTGCTGAAGCCAAAGTCCTCCAAAAGTGACCAGCCTGAAAGCAGGGAGCCCACATCGTCCCCGTGAGCTGGTGGGGGGGCACGTGGTGGTGGGGGTCCACCTTTTTCTTCCCTGAGGGGTGGAAAGGACACAGGCAGCTGCCCCTGTGGGTCCCCAGGGTCACCCTCTGTGCCAGGACCTTGGGGAGCTGGCACTGGCTCATTGCCTGACGTTACTGGAGGTGACACTGGCTCAGCCTCCCCTGACTTGAAATGTATCTTGACTATTTGTATTATAAGTGATTTTTCCTTCTCAGATGAATGCGAACTTCACAGCCGCTGAAGAGCCCTTGGGCAGAGATGCTCATAGGTTTTTGACTCTTTTGGGGATCCGGCTGGGAGGTGGCAAAGAGACAGAGGAGGGTCAAGAAATTCCATGTGTTTCTGCTAGGTGGGAAGGCTGGAGCACCACAGCAGCACTGGAGGCTGTGGCTGTGCCAGGCTGAGGTGAGGGGTCCCAGCATCTCA